>JAUTXW010002133.1:0-40240 GCA_030620095.1 Kuschelorhynchus macadamiae | reverse complement strand
CAAAGCTTTGAAAACATGTAGCCTCTCTATGTAAATTAAACTCTTCTTTACTTTGCTCTATGGCTTGTAAAAGATGTAGTTCATCAAGATTATTATTTTTTTCATCTTTACTTTTGCGGTCAAGAACATTTTTTGACAAATAATTGAGGCAATTTGGGAAAACCGTTGATACAGAATTTTCTTTTAGTTGAGGTTTTTTTAAATGTACTGAAATAATTTTACCTGTTCTCAGATCCTGTTCTGAAATATCCCAAATTATACTACCTTTAGAAAAATGTAGCTCACACACTTTAGTGTTTTTATTGGGCACTAAATCATCCCGCGGAATTGTTAGTAGCCATTTTTTTTGCAAATCACTGTCTTTCGGGAAACTAAACACGTGAACTTTTGGTCCGTTTTTGTAATTACCCCGGCAGTTAGAAGCAGAACACTTAAACGTCATGTTTACGTGAATTTAAACGTGCAAAAACTAATAAATATAATTAAATTTGCATCAAAAATGGAGACAAAACTATTCTATTTACTCTAATTCACGAACAACGACATCATAAAACACAGCACTGTTTTGTTTCGGTTAGCAAGTGCCGGTTGTCGGCCAGTACGTCTAATGGCCAGTTATCACAATACGACATAAGCAAAACTGCATTGGTCTATGCTTTAATGCAATTCTTACGGGAGACGACTGTCGTCCTAGATGTGGTGACGTACGGCCTATGTTAATTTCAGCTGGTAGGCCTCATTGTTTAGTAGGTATTGCGTAAGGCCTATTTTAATTTCAGCTGGTCGGCCTCGTTGTTTAGTAGGTATTGGTTAAACACATCTTCCAATGTATCAGAACAGTGAATGACTGAGTGGGTTTTGTGAAGGAAAGTCTGAAAAGAAAACCTAGAGTACTGTCGTGCGTTACAGTCTGTCAGTTTAACCTATTTCTCGAATTAAGTTTATTGAAGTAAACATATTGAGTATTTTCTAGATCCAGTTAAGCATGTGGTTGTGCGTAAGTACGCTAATTATTGTGTTTATTTAAGCTACGGTACAGATCACTATCACCATGGGGAAAGCATTCTTTTTAATAAAAAATAAAGATGATGGAATTTCGGAAAATTTCTTTTAATTACATTTATAAATTGCCTACCATATTCAAACAATATGATTTCTGGTACAAAAAGCAGATCATTGATGTTCAGGAGAAACAGTGGAATTACTGCGTTGATTTTGTGAAAGCCAGATGAATGATCCTGACTTAATATGGAAATAAACCAAACATAAAGTTTTGAATAACACCATGAGCGGGAGTTTGCCAAGAAGTGCTACTGATCGATATGGAAATTGTAAGCAGAAATAACTCGAAAAGTAATTGGCAAACAGGGACAGCCTTAAAAATTTATTTCTAATTTTTATTTAAGTTTTTTTCAACACACTGTATATCACAGAAATGCTACAATAAAATTTCTCCTGCTCAGACAAAGCTCATCAAAAAGCGCTATAATAGCACTTGATTTTTGTGCAAAATTTTAAGGAAATTGGATAAGTAGTTCTTTAATAATATTTTTTAAAACATTTTCATTAGGCCACCATTCTGTTTTTCCGGATATTGGATTGTTACCAAAGTCCAGTTACCAGGTCATCCCCATATCACGCTTAATTTTTTCCCAAAATTTGAAATCAATAGAATAGATATATGTATATATATTTATATATATATATATATATATATATATATATATGTATATATAATGAAATTTTCATTCCGGGTGTACATCCGTTCACTACTGTCGTTCTGAAAAGAACAGTTTTGCTTCAATTCAACCTCAGCTTTATTCCTACATCATCAGGAAACCGGCCATAAAATAAATTTCGATGGGTGTAGGGAGATTGCCAAGATAGAACATTATAAGACCAGAATAACCCGAGAAGCCATAGAAATTGAAAAACAAGGTGATTTGAATAAAAGGGACGAATCATTAAAACTACCAACAATATGGAAGACAATAATCGACAAATCTAAAATCGCAAAAACTCAAGCGCAATTAGCGCAACAACAACAGCACCATCCGAAAAACATAAATAACGACCAACGCCTACGCAGATATAACCTTCGGCCCCGAGTGGGGGTATAAAAGGAAGCGTCGCAACATTTCAGTCTCTATTCGGACGCGAGAAAGAAAGCTTCGAAAATGCCAAATGTGATTTTGGCGAAACGTCAGCAAAACTGTTCTTTTCAGAACGACAGTAGTGAACGGATGTACACCCGGAATGAAAATACATTATATATATATATATGTATATATATATATATTTATATATTTATATATTTATATATTTATATATATATATATATATATATATATATATATATATATATATATATATAGATATGTATATATATATATAAATATATGTATATATATATATATATATATATGTATATATATATATATATATATATATATATATATATATATATATATATATATATATATATATATATATATATATATATATATATATATATATATATATGATAGTATGTTTTCATTCCACGTACACCAACGTCATAACAAGAAAATGATCCTTGTTTGGAACATGTTCTGCATCACAGCAGACACAATGACCCATTTTAGTCAAACGACGATCGCGATTTCGCTCTTATTAGAGCTCATCAGGCCGCCATAGACTAGCGAGCCCCGTGTAGGGCAAAGGCACAAAATGGAATCACAAAAACAACTACTCCGCTGGCTAATACCACGACCGACATTGAATTACATTGTGACTCCTGGCTTTCGTTGGAAGCATTAAATGATAGTATGTTTTCATTCCACGTACACCAACGTCATAACAAGAAAATTATCCTTGTTTGGAACATATTCTGCATCACAGCAGACACAATGATCCATTTTAGTCAAACGACGATCGCGATTTCGCTCTTATTAGAGCTCATCAGGCCGCCATAGACTAGCGAGCCCCGTGTATATATATATATATATATATATATATATATATATATATATATCTGGTTCATAGGTGTATGGTCTATCTCCTCCCGTGTAGCGCTTGGTGTTCCTGGTGCGCTAAGTAAAGTTCTCGTTCGAAAAGTAAATACCTCATTATCCGAGTCGTTTTGTTTTTCGCTTAGTATTCTCTCTTTTTCTACTAGTTGTTCATAATTTTATATTTCGTTAGCAATATGAAGCTTATTGCCTCTTATATATGCTATCAGGCCTCTCTTCTTTGCTTCTTGTAAATTGTGTACCAAAACTTTATGTATAATCCTTTCTTGTTTAGACAAATCTCTATTATTATATATTGGTTTTCCTTTTAGTTTGTAGGAATTTTTAGAACCAGTTTTTTATTTAAAAATGATGTAAATTCAATAAGCAATGGTCGCTTTTCATTTGATCCAATGTAATAAATATTGTTTATGTCACTAAGATTAAGCTCAATACCAATCAATTCTTTAAATTTCAAAATTCCCCAATTAGCTAAAGCGCAATCTTTTAGGCCTTTCTCTTCTGTCAATCCATATATACTCTTTTAAACCTAAAAGATTCTGACAAACTCACTCAAAATCAAAAATTTCTCTCAGAACAGTTAACTTTGTTAAGTACTTCAAAAGAAAGGTATCGATATTCACTAAGCACCATTGTGTTATGTTCAATTTTGTTTACAATAAGCCCTCATTGCTATAAATATTACTCCTATTATCTTACCTCATTCTAACACAAAAAAATCTATTTGTAATAGATTTTTAACAGATCCTCATATCGATGAAAGAATTTTTTTTAAATCTATGCTTGTAATATTTTTCAATATTTACAGATAAAGATAAATAGGTTGCATTACTTTTTGATGAAATTCACATCGAACCCTATTTGGATTACAAGGCAGGCAATACCGTAGGAACATCAGTAAATAATAAAGATACCTTAGCATCATCTGCACTAGCATTTACGATCATTAGTCCTTGCTCAAGCCTTACAGAAGTCATTCATATATCCCTTGTAGCTAAACTTAATTCAGAAATATTATGTACTTTACCATTATAGAAAATTTAGAAGAAATTGGGTACATAGTATTTTGTACAGTTAGTGAAAATAATGCAGTAAACAGTAAAGCAATGAGTAATTTTTCATCTCTTAATCAACTCAGTATAGTATTCCCACATCCTATTGAAGCAGTAAGACCCTTATTTTAACTTTTTGACACGGTTCATTTACTGAAATTTATCTTTAACAACTGGCTTAATTCAAAACCTGACCAAACATTTTCTTATCCCGATTTTGAGGCCAAAAAAAAATGTGCTTCCATTTCTGTGATCAAAAACCTATACGAAACAGAAGAAGACAAACTATTGAACCATGGTTATTCACTTAGTTTAAAGGCCATATTTCCATCATCTCTTGAAAGACAAAATGTAAAATGAGCTCTTAAAATCTTTAATCCCTTTATTATAGAGGCTCTAAAAGGTTTTGTTAAAAATTTGTCACATTCGCAAGCTACCGCAGACTTTATTAGTATTATATTGACATGGTGGAAAATTGTGAACGTAAAAACTTCCTTTAAGAGAAAACATTTGTTTGATAAATATGAGGAACCTTTTACCAAAAAAATACTAACAGCCCCCAATGATGATCCTAAATTTTGTTTTTTGCTAAAAGTGCAAAATTGGCTAGATACTTGGTGTCCAACTAATTTTACAAATACACTGACTCGACAAACCCACACTGCATTAAACCATACCATTCATGGGCTTCTTGAAATTACTGAATACTGTTTAGCGGAGCTGAGCTTAATATGAATTATGTATTACTGGGCAAATTTCAAACACACCCATTGGAAGGGCGTTTTGGAAAATATAGGCAATTAGCTGGTGGTCATTATCATATCTCAGTTCGACAGCTATATGAATCAGAAAAAAGACTTAGAATTCAATCTATGTTATCTCTAAAATCTAGACATTATGGAGACATTAATTTAAATCAGTTCTTCGAACCTCCTGAATATGAAACACAGTCATGAGACACCAATTTAAATTCTGAACATGTTAATAATTTATTATCTAAAATCATAGTTACACAGTCTGATACCAAAGCTATACAATCAGAACTCCCAGTAATAACCTATTTAAGCGGATACTGCTGCTATATTGTTTTTAAAAAATTTAGTTGTACTTTTTGCAAAGAAAACTTAACTCTCAATGAACCTTGTGTTGTAGAGGATTCTTATAATTTAATTAATTCCTTAAGTTGAGGTGCTCTTTTATATCCTCGAGAACAAGTAGTACATGTAGTTTCAACAGCATATATTATATTTAAAAAACTAATTGATGAATTTAAAGATACTTTTTTCGATATTTACAACAAAAAAATCTTTTTTTTGTGAGTTGTTTTTAAGTTATTTTAATAAAAATACACTTTTAACTCCTTTTGAAAGTTGTAAAAGCCACCTAAAAATTAATGCTTCAAAAAAATTTTTTAGTAGCATTTCAAATACATTTCTTAAGCTCTAAACATAATCATAATTTATTAAATAAAAACAAAAAAAGGGAACTAAGACTTTTAATAAATAGGTAGTTATGAAATTAAAACCTAGTACAATTGCTGGAAGTATCATTAATACAATATCTTTTTCAGAATTTAGCAAATAACAACCTATTATATTCTTGATCATATAGACCCAAGCTTGAAACCATATCCGATTTTGACAAGTTAAAATAATAATCTATTGTATTCTTGATCATATGGACTCACCACAGGCCTATACTGCCGTCCTATGAAAGACCCCCGTATCTCCAGACAACATGATTTTGAGAAAACCGCGTTTTAACATATTTTCTTTTGCCCTTTAGTTATCAAATATTCTAAATGCCTAAAATTTACTCTAATATGGTTTTTAAGGGTTCTTAACAAGAATATTTAAAAAAAATCATTTAAATTAATTGCTTATACCCAAAAGTGGATTTACGAGTTTTACAATTTTCAAAAGTTGGTTATTTTGCTTAGTGAAAACCCCGTAAGTCGTTAAATTTGTATTTACGGGGTTATTACTACGTAAACTGGTAAATAAAACTGTCTCTTTTAAGGAATTAAAACAAACACGTTTATTTTAAATAAGCATTTTTAGCATTGAAGAAACAAACATTAAATAAAAAACATTACAAAATTAAAATTAACACAAAAGTGACAACGTAAATTAAAATTAAATCCTAATCTGCACATACAGAAATATTTTTCCAGAAGTCCTGACGATTTTCCGGTATAACTTCACTTAAGTTTTTTAAAATATTTTCTTTTTTGGCTTTCGAAATACCACATGGAGCTTGTTTAGGATCGGGTTCATGACCAAAGCCATTTTTAATTACTTTTAGTTGCAAAAAGTCTAGTTCTTTTAGCTCTTCATTATAATCAGTCTGTACTTTTAAAGTAAAAGAACCTTTCACTACTAGAATTTTTGAAATCTGGGAAAGATAAATCCGTGGAGTCACTTTTTTTAATTTAGCTTGTGAAGAGAAATCTTTCCAGTCACGAAAATCAGAAAATGCCATCTCTTTAACATCTACGGGTCCAGAATTAGATTTTTTTACAGCCTCCATGAAGTCGGAAAAATCATAAACCTTTTTCATTCTTTTAAGAGACAGTTCCACCTGGTGGTGGAAGCTGTCGGCGGACATGAATGAATGGCCAGGTTCAAAGTAATTAATAACAATGTCGTTTGCCACCAACTTGTTAGAATTTATTATGTATACCAAGAACGATAAAAACGACCAGTTTTTGTTCTGAGAAGAACAATTATCCAGCCAAAAAACAAAGTGTTCAGCATCACGGTTATGTAAAAAAAAAAGCGTAAAAGGTGCTTATTAAATCTTCTTTTGATCTCCCAGATATACCTTCATGCCACAAGGCTGCATATGGTTTACTAAGTTTTGACTTACCCAACGGCACAAAACTTTCATTGTAAGCAACAATTCTTTGTGTAAAAATCACTTTTTTGAACATATCTATGCGTGGAAGCATGATTACTTTTTCCAAGTCAGCAGAAACTTTAATTGTATTTTGATCAGGTATTTCTTCAGCATCTTTTCTATATAATTCCCTTGAAAGCTTTGCTTTGTTAATATGTTGACTCCAACTTTGACACTTTTCGCAGGACTCAATTAAATTTTCTGCAGAATGGGTCGCGTTGTGTAACTTAAACCCCTCACAACTCTCACTCATGGCCCAAATTCGCAAAAGAAATATTTTTGAATTTTACTACCTTTCTATAAACTTCATAAGAACATTTATTTTTGGGATTTTTGTCAATGTAGTCTTTATGCATTAAATTAATAGATATATCACTCGGAAGATACAAACGGCTTGGGGCATGTTCCCTGCGATAGTGTGAGATAGTGGGGTTGAATTGTGCAATGTGTCGTTCAATGTCGTCTGTAGCAATCTTAGCAGGCTTCGCATGCCTTCCACGGTTATCTTTTTTTGGTGCAATATCACGATTTTTAAACACATCTTGCTTTACAAAACTATAAATAGGCCAGTCGTTTGTTTTTTTATAGCCCAAGGTTGAAAGGAAAAACGGTTTACAAACATTTTGTCTCTCACCTTCTGAGTTCTTAAAAAAGTACTTAAAGCTATTATTTTTTATCACTGGGTCGCCCGAACGCCGTCGTTTAATTTCAGTTCTAGTAAGGCAATTTAAAACGTTTGTTTTTTTCTCTAACCAGTTTAAACCCCAGTACATTTTATTTATTTCTTCTCTTCTATTTTCCGGAATTTTGTCATGGCATTTCTTTTTGCACTTATCGCATGGCTGACGAACGTTATGTATAAACTTCACCTGTTCATACTTTTCTTGTTTTCTTGTGGCTAGTGAGGAAGAAAAAGTCTTCCGTTTCCTTACAGTTCCTTTTTTTGTAAAACGCTCTACCTTCTGGGCTGCAGCTAGATTGGAGTGATTGGACACTGTGTCATCAATGGATGTTTCGAACCCCTGTTCTGTATCTGCAAATAAGATTATTTTTTTTAGTTAAAATGTCCCTATTGTTCTTTACTTTTAAATGTTACCTTCAGCCTCTACGTTGTTTCTGTTTAAAGATTCCATTGTCAAGTCATCAGTCTGCTCAGATATTTCAACACTTTGTTCTTCGGATACAGCATCTAATTTTTCGCACCCCTGTTCTTTATCTACAAATGGTGATATTTTTTAGATAAATTAACCCCTATGTTCTTTATTTTTAAATATTACCATCCTCTAGGTTATTTTTGCTTACAGATCTTATTTCCAAGTTAGTCTCCTCAATTAGCTCTATATTTTTTTCGTTGGATATAGAATTCAATTCTAAAAATTCTTGAATAAAATATATTTTTTTATTTTAAAAATTTAGTATTACCATTGAAATTTTCTAGTAGCAGTGAGTCAGAAGATTCACTCAATTCGCCATAAGGTACATTTTGATATAAAATAACTTTAGTTTTTTCATTTTCGTCCTGCTCAAGGCGAAAACCATCACAAGTAGTTGTAGATATTTTTAGGAAGGAACCATCAGTATTTAGTACCTCTTGAGAAACAGGGGTTAAAACTTCTAATTCATTGCACGTACCAAAAATCGAAGTATCACCAGAGTCGACATAATTATTGAATGTTTCTAAAGCTCCAATTTCAACATTATCTTCAGTGCATATTGGTATATTTTTATAGCTTTCCTTTTGAGCTAAAGCCACCATTAGTTTTGCTCTTTTGGAACCCATTTCTAAAACAAAATAATAATATAAACTGCACACAAGAATTTCATTTAAAATCATTAAGTACCTTTAGAGTTTTTTATAAAAAAATGTCATTACCCGGAATACTTCTATTAAAAATATCTAGCAAGTGTGCCAAAAATAAAATACTAATTTAAATAAAATATCAATATTATTAACTTAATTTATAATAAATTTTGACCTGTGACAACGTCAGTTCGTTTCTACAGAAATAATAAACTCTCCACATCACGTCATGGTGTCTAAAGTTCATTATCTTGTATTTTTTTTTGTATTATAATTTAGATTATTTTTTATCTACAAATTTTAATTTTTGGCAGGTACCTACGTGGTTTTGCGCGGTTCGATACTTCATTGATTTAATAGTATTAAAACAGAAAATTTAAATAACTTATTTTGTAATAACTTACCTTTTAATTAAAAGAATGTATTAATCAGAGCACAATATCACAAGAATTAAACAATTTATTAACAAACTAATAGCAAATAACTAAATTAAATCACCATCAAAATACAAAACCTTTAAATCATAAGAGCGCCGCATAATAACTAATAACTTTACTTAGATAAAACACCGCGTTACAGGTCGAAACAAATCACCACCTAGCGCCATATCACTTATGCTAAGCAAAAACCCCGTCAAACCAATCTGCTTCGCTAAAAGCCCGTATTTGCTTGTATAATACGGGGATTTTACTTAAAAATCAGTTAATACGGGGTTTTAATTTAGCATTAGGTAAAATTATGTCACATACGGGGAATCTATTTTATATTATAAAATTGGGAAAAATGAACAAAAACGGGGTTTTTGCTATGTAAAACAGTAGTAAACCATATAAAGAACCGGTATAAGGCAATATCTCATTTTTAAAAAAAATTGGAGATACGGGGTTTTTGCATAGGACGGCAGTATACTACTTACCTGGACTTGAAACCTTACCCGATTTTGACAAATAACTCGGCTTTGACACTTTACTGATTGGTTAAAATAGGACAATTAGTAAGCAAAAAATCATACCGACATCTGTTTGAAACTTTGCGGTAGATCCGGGCAAACGTTGTCGGGTAAGAACACGGAGGTGTTTAGTGAGTAGTGGCTTTACCGAGTCCCACACTGTTCTGGAGTGCGTTGTGCAGAATAGTTCGTACGTAAATGCATTCCACGCCCTGTAACAAAAAAAAAAGAGTAATAGCTTAAGAGCCGCCTTTGGCATTTTAATTCTATAGCAAAACCGAATAAATT
The DNA here is from genome assembly GCA_030620095.1 of Kuschelorhynchus macadamiae. Taxonomy (NCBI): domain Eukaryota; kingdom Metazoa; phylum Arthropoda; class Insecta; order Coleoptera; family Curculionidae; genus Kuschelorhynchus; species Kuschelorhynchus macadamiae. The sequence continues at coordinate 30,241 of JAUTXW010002133.1, read as the reverse complement.
TGACAGATTCAAAAACTCATAAAATAAACCCTATAAATTGATGTTTATTTGCTGAAATTAAACAAAATGCTCATTTAAATATGTCCCTGTAAATAACCCGTACTTTCTAATGAAAGTATTGAAATAACATAGGCCTGAGGGTTGACGTCACGCGTAAGCGCGTAGGCCTCGTTGTTTAGTAGGTATTGGTTTAACCCTTGCCATTGTGACCACGTCCAGTGGAAAATTGATAACATTTCCCTTATACTGCAAGAGCTTAAATTTTGCATCAGTGAACCATATTTCTTCATAACTGTAAGACAACCGTAGTCGGGCCATGGATAAGAATGATACTTGACAGTATAATATCAGGAATGATGTCACTGCACTAGATCTCTGGGTCAGGAGATTCTGCATAGTTCAAATAAAGCGACATTGTAACACTACAATACATTGTATAACTCTGAAATTTGGCATACTCATGCATTTTAACCAGCAAAATTTCTGATTGCAAAGTACCCAATTAGACATCTAAAATACTGTTATATATTTTAAAATTTTGCGCCCCAACAGCTCGGAAACTACTTAATATTTTTGGACGCCGTTAATGGCATTCGAACGGGTATTAGCTAATAAAGTTTTCTCTGAATTTCATTATAAAAATCGCTAGAAAATTCGATTTTTTTAAATCTTCAGAAACTAATTTCTTCATAATTTCCATGAAAGGTGTAGCTATTCATATCCAGCTATCATTTGTCCAGATGGCGAAGTTGACCTCTGATCTAATTTCGTTATTTGCCTATAACTGACAAAGTATTAGGGATTTTTTGATAGAGGTTTTTCTTGAATGCCCAATTTAGTACCTGGGTGAATTACATGAAAACTCGACAGTAATTAACAAATATATGACGAAATTAAACAGAATTTTTTCTGTTGTCATTCTTAAATTTTTTAAAATATTTTTATGGGCATTTTCTTTTAGGATGATGGAAAAAACGCTTTGAGTTCGGCGAACCATTCATCCGAACGAAATCTTTTTACTTCCCTCGTAAAAGAGAAGTATTGTAATCGTGAAAAAATTATACTCCGAGATTTTTTAAGATCTTTACACTTTAGGGTTCCTAGATGCCGAAAAACATGATTCCGGGCGTCGGTCTGTCTGTTTGTCAGTCTATCTGTTCGCAGTATAGGTGAGAAACTACTTATCCGATTGACTTTAAATTTTGGTCAAGAATTGAGGGTCATATGAGGATGACCTGGTAAAACTGAGCCTGAAAAAACTGCTTGATGGATTGAATTCAAATTGTGTGTCATAGTTAATTGTGGTATGGAGATTAACTAGTAAAATTGTAGTATTAATTCAAGGTGGCGGAACAACATGGCAGCCAAATACAATTTCGAATTCGTGTCAGAAATCATTCTGTCAGGTTTTACATATCTTCACGTTTTGGTGTCCTTAGATGCCAAAAAAATATATTTTATTAATTCCGTCGGTCCGTCTGTCGGTCTGACTGGCTATCTGTCAGTTTGCGGCATAGTTTAAAATTCGTTTACCAGATTGACTTCATACTTCAAAAACTAATTTGGTAATATTTAAAATGGCGGCCAAATGAAATTTTTAAAAAATGAACGTAAAAAATCTTATTCAATTGACTTTAAAATTTGCAGAAAAATTAAATGTGATATAGAGATAAACTGTTTTTATGTAAATGAATTTAGTTAACTTTCACCAAGTTATTCAAAATAATTTGCTGGCTGGACATTAACTGTAAATTAATGAACATTTTAAATTTTTATGCTGATTCGAATGAAAATGTCGATTTTGAAATTCAACAATTAATTTCGAATAAAGGGTTTAAAAAAGAAACATTTTTCAAAGATTGATTTTCTGGAAATTTTTTGAAACATTCTGTAGACTTCGCGACGCAAGCTATGTCAATCGAAACCCTATAAAAAAAATACGCATTCATTGTCCCCTACAAGCTTTCTAGACACAATAGTTTCTTTGTATATTACAAACATGAACACTGAATTTCAATTTATATTCAGACCGTAAATTTCGTCTTTAAAATTTTTTAAATTACAGTCAATATATCTCTATATAATTAAATTTTTTAAAGCTCTTTTGGAAAAAAAAGGTTGAAAATCGAAGGAAATTCTAATAATTAGTGTTTTCAGGTTGATTTTTTAAATATTTTAAAAGGCCGCCATTTCGTTTTGTTATCTTATATTCATACCAAAATGTTACCACTGAATTCCTATATAACACTTAATTTTTGTGCCAAATTTGGATAATTCGTTTATTCAGTAATAATTTTTTTATATCACAAACATGAACACTGAATTTCAATTTATATTCAGACCGTAAATTTCGTCTTTAAAATTTTTTAAATTACAGTCAATATATCTCTATATAATTAATTTTTTTAAAGCTCTTTTGGAAAAAAAAGGTTGAAAATTGAAAGAAATTCTAATAATTAGTATTTTCAGGTTGATTTTTTAAATATTTTAAAAGGCCGCCATTTCGTTTTGTTATCTTATGTTCATACCAAAATGTTACCACTGAATTCCTATATAACACTTGATTCTTGTGCTAAATTTGGCTAGGCCGCCATCTTATTTCGGAATATTGGATTGTTATCAAAATGTTACCAGGCTATCCCCATTTGACCCTTAATATTTGACCAAAATTTGAAGTGATTCTGATAAGTAGTTTTTAAGCTATGCCGTGAACTAACAGACAAACCGGCAGAATTCATAAAACATATTTTTGGCGTCAAGGGGCGCTAAAAAGTGAAGATATGTAAAACTTGAGAAGATAAATTTTTGAACATTTTTCTAAGCCGCCATTTTGTTTTGCGATCTTGGATTCGTAGCAAAATTTTACCAGTTGATTCCAACAATTTTTTTAACACTTCTCTGGGGCGCCATTTTGTTTTGAGATGTTAAAATGTTACCAGGTCATCCCCATACGACCCTTAATTTTTGACTAAAATTTGAAGTCAATCATTTAAGTAGTTTTTAAGCTATGCAGTGTACTCGCAGACCGGCAGACAGACACACCGACACTCGGACCGACGGAACTAAAAAAACAAACTTTTTGGCATCTAGGGACGCTAAAACGTAAAGATATGGGAAACGTGAGAGGGTGATTTTTTCACGATTACAAATATTTATTTAGCTGCCATTTTGTTCCGCCATCTTGAATTAGTACCTCAGTTTCACTACTTCACCTGTATACCACAATTATTTTTGGCACACAGTTGGAAATCAGTCCATTAAGTAGTTTTTCAGGGTGAATTGTGAAATATTTTTCTAAATCACCATTTTGTTTCGCCATCTTGAATTCGTACCAAAACTTAAGATAATAGGAAGTAGTCTTTTAGTAATAATCTTTTAGTCTATTTCATTAGACTGCCATTTTGTTTTGCCATATTGGATTTTTGCCAAACGTTAGCAGGTCATCCCCATATGACCCTTAATTTTAACCAAAATGTGAAGTCAATCAAGAACCGATAGAATTGATAAATCATATTTTTTGGCATCTAGAGACTCTAAAACGTGAAGATATGTAAATACTGAGAAAGCGATTTTTGCACGGTTACAAATATTTTATTTAACCGCCATTTTGTTCCGCCATCTTGAATTAGTACTACAGTTTGACTAGTTCATCTGTAGTCCACAATTATTTATGGCACACAATTTGAAATCAGGCCCTTAAGTACTTTTCCAGGCTGAATTTTTAAATAATTTACTAAGTTGCCATTTTGATCCGCCATCTTGGATTCACACCAAAACTTTTTGTGCAAAATTTGAGATAAATTATGTAAGTTGTTTCTTAGTAATAATTTTAAGATGGCGTTCGAGTAACTAACATTTACTATACTGCCGCTCCTGCTTTTTTCAATTATTTTGTACGAAAAACTGTGTTTAGACTAAAATAAAGAAGTTTTTCTAGTGTCTTTTGTGACTTAGTGCGAACGCAATAGAGGAATTGGGTTTATATCTACACTAACGCAAGTTAAAAGGAAATTTTGTTATCATGGTTCTGTCTGCGGCCTACCTTGACAAAATTAAGGGTCTTATTGTATCTACCTTGAAGAAACACTTCGAGGAAAAACTAGCCCAGCAGATTGCGGATAGAGTAAAGGAAGAAATGTCCAGCTTTAGATCCATGGTAAAAACTCTAAACAATCAAGTGGAAGTCCTCCAAGAGAAAAATAGAACTCTGGAAGCCATGTCAGGAAGAGAACGAAAATATTAAAAAAATTGCCTTGGACCTTTTCAATAAAATAATTAAGTGTAATATTAAAGATTCCGATATTAGAAAAACCTATCGCATCTCCGCAAAAAATCCGGGCGATAAGCCACCGGGTATCCTAGTGCAGTTTGCAAATAATGTTAGACGTGTCTCGGTACTTACAAATCGGAAATTATTAAGAACGACGGGCGTTTCTGTGCAAGAAAACTTAACTAAGTTTTCTTTAATGAAGAAATCTTTCTTTCTTTAATGAAGAAATCCGTTCAAAAATTTAGTGCTAGATCAGTGTAGTGCTCACACGGAAATATTTATGTGAAAGATAAAAGTTCATCGTATAAGCGATCTAGATGTTTTAAATAAATTATAGGATTATTTTTACAAAGGGGATTTCACAACAAGGTATGATGTTTATGTCTCAATACCCTTCGTATTTAGGTACATATAAAAAGTACTTTATTATTTTTTGTGGTAAAACCATAAATGATTTGCAAAACATGTAGAATATTATAACTTATGTTATTTTGTTTACAAAACGTTCGTTCACTGTTTTTTTTTTGAGAAGTTAGTGTTAGGATGTTATGATTTATAATTTTTTTTCATTTGAGTACATGTTGTGGACATCTAATTCATAATTGCGTGTTTTCTTCAAGACACTTATATTTTGCTTTGCTGGATAAAATTACGTATTTTACTTAATATCATTATATTAGACTCATTTTACTAATAATTGATGCCTATGTGATGATATTTTTTTTTTGGTTACAATATACTAGGATTTTTTTTTGGTTCTAAATTTTTAAAATCTTATGCAGGTAGCTTTCGGTGGATATATTTTTTTCATTTTTTATATATTATATAAATTCTACATTCCTTCATTTATATCGTTCTTCTCTAAATTCCTTACCTTTTCTTCTTCTGTGCTGAGAGTTTTTAAATGTCTTTTAGTATAACCCACATCAATGTTCTTCGATAATTTCACATTTCTACAGTTTTAAGGAGTATTACGAAAACAAAAACTTTGAGTTCATAGGTGTCACAGAGAGTTGGTTACGTTCAGATATCTCTAATGAGGCAATTAATTTACAAACCTATAATTTAGAAAGAAATGACAGACAGGACCGTCGAGGGGGAGGTGTGGCTGTTTATATCAAGGACGATCTCAAATGTGATGTTATTCTGACCGAAAAGTTTGATTTTTTAGAAAGTATCTGGATAAAGATTTTTTTTAAAAAGTACGAAATTATTATTGGCACTATTTATAGACCTCCAAATTCTGAAATTGCCTCTTTTTTAAATACATTCGAAGGCACGTTAATTAATATTTCCTCCTCATATGAAAACATTTTTTTGTATAGGCGATTTTAACACGGATAACTTAAATTATGAAAGCCCTTTGACAAGGCAGCTTTTGCAAACTGTGGAACCCTTCAATAGAACCAATAGAACTCAGTCTTTAATTGATCTTATTTTCACGAATTGCGATAAAGTTGTGAATAAAGGTGTTGTTGATTGCCAGTTTTCTGACCATTGCTCAGTTTTCTGTCAGATTAAATATTCTTGCGACCACCTAATAAAATACTATATAGATCACTAAAAAATATTGATATAAATTTGTTTCAAAGGGGCCTGGAAGTAATAACATTTAATGAGATATATAATATTGACGAAAAGATAAACTTTTTAAATAATAGCATATTGGCCTTATTTAATAAGCATGCACCTATTAGGCACCTTACTGAACGCAATAAACCTCTCCAGCCATGGATCACAGAAAATATTAAACGAATGCAGAAATTAAGAGATAAAGCCTTTCGTGATTTTAAATCTAGTAAACTGCCTAGCAAATGGGATTATTATAAACAGTTAAGGAATTTAACAAATGAATTACATTAGAGAAAAAAGCTTATTATAGGCATACCTTTCAAAATAGTTCCATAAAAGATAAATGGAAAGAGCTTATTAAACTGAGGCCAGTAAACACAAAGGAAATTCCGCAGGTTTTTAAAGATACAAATAAATTTAATTCATTTTTTATGAATTCAACCAAAACAAATAATTCGGTAAATAACGATCTACTAAATTTTTGCTTAAATAACACTAAAAATAATCTGTATTCCTTGTTAACTTTTAATACTGTAACGGACAATGATATTCATCAAATTATAATGAAAATTAAAAGTAAAGCTGCGGGCACAGATGATATTAATATAACTTTAATCTCCCTGTGCTGCCCTCATATTATTGGTTTTATAACACACATTGTTAATGAATGTATTCTTCATGAATATTTTCCTGACATTTGGAAAAAAGCTATTGTCACATTCCTTCCCAATGTTAGTTCTCCGAAGGATTTAACAGAATTTCGTTCAATGAGCATATTTCCAACGTTTTCAAAAATTTTAGAAAGAATGCTGGAAACTCAAATACGCATACATGTTAATCTAAATAATATTTTACCAACGAAACAATCCGAATTTCGCCCTAAACATAGTTGCGCGACGGCAATGGCGGATGTTACTGACGATATCTTTTCCACTCGAGACAATAACGAAATCACAACATTAATTTTACTGGATTTTAGTAAAGCATTCGATTTTTTAAATCATAAAATATTCATTTCTATGTTACACTATATAGGGTTTTCGGTAAATGTGTCAAACATTATTAAATCGTTTCTCTCCAATAGATTTCAACGTGTAAAAATTGACCAAAATTATTCAGATTTTCTTAAAGTTGATTCTGGGGTTCCTCAACTCAGCATTTTAGGACCTCTTTTATTTTGTATCTATACATGCACTTTCCATACACATTTTAAATACTGTCAGTACCATCTGTACGCCGACGAAACCCAGCTGTATTTATCTTTTAAACCTTCTGACTACATTCAAGCCATTATTAAAATTAACTTCGATTTAGACCAATTGCTTAAAATATCCTCTAAACACACGCTAAATTTGAATCCTTAGAGACTTAGAGTCGGTTGTTCTCTTATTTGGTAATAAAAATATTCTTAATGAAATAAAGCCAGATATGGCTATAAGCATAGAAAATCAACGTTTAAATGTAGTTGAAAGCGCAAAAAGTTTAGGTCTTGTTTTAGATTCACATCTTCGATTTAGCTCTCATATTTCTCACATTTTTAAAAAAATATACTGCTCTCTGAAATCACCTCGATCTATCCACTAAAAAGGAGCTCTGTGATTTATTAATATTATTACATTTTAATCATTGCGATCATATATATGGTCCATATTTGGATAGTTATGACTTACGAAGAGTTCAAAAAGTGCAGAACAGCTGTATTCGATTTATCTTTGGTATTAAGAGGAGAGACAGGGTAACCCACAAACTAAAAGAAATTTCATGGCTAAATATGTATAACCGACGTAAGCTCCATGCCCTTTGCTTTTATTATAAATTACTTAAATTTAAATCACCTCCTTATCTGTATAACAGAATCACTTTTCGCACGGACGTACATCATTTGAATTTACGCAGGAATACCTTAACGATTCCGCGCCATAAAACTGAAATATTTAAGAGATGCTTCTCCTATAACATTGCTTTAAATATAAATTCGTTGCCTCCAGATTTATTACAAATTTCTACGTCATTACAAAGTTTTAAAAGAAACATTACTACTCAGTTACTTAATTCTCAATAGCATTTAAATTACTCTCAGCCTTACTCTTCCTTCTTGTTCTTCTTTCCTTTTCTTTCTCCCTTCTTTCCTTTCGTGTCGTCATTTTTTAATATTGTAGCATTTATTGTTGTATTTTTATTAACTAGCTACTTGCCAAAATGTCTTAATATTAGTTTGCATGCGCATTGGTAGAACAGAATCTGGACTTCACAAGCCTGAAATGCGTGCTTTTATTTGCCTTACCTTTGTGATTTTTAATTTTTCTTTTTATAAATGTATACATGTGGTAAATAATAAACGTTATTATTATTATTATTATTATTATTATTATTATTATTAATTGTTTTAACATTTCACTGGGCCGCCATTTTGTTTTGCCATATTGAATTTTGACCAAAGTGTTAGCAGGTCATCCCCATATGATCCTTAATTTTTGACCATAAATTGAAGTTAATCGGATAAGTAGTTTTTTAGCTATGCCGCGAACAGACCGACGTAATTGAGAAAACATGTTTTTCGGCATCTAGGAACCATGAAGGTGATTTTTTTACGATTACAATACTTCCCTTTTACGAAGGACGTAAAAACAAATTTTTGATATAAGCGGCGAGATTTACTATGACTAATCTTTTTTCGCTAGTATTAACCTGGTTTTCGACTGAACACCACCAAAAAAATCTTATTGTTTCTAATTTGCGAAAATCGGCTTTTTTTGCTTTCGTCGGAAAGAGCGCCGCAAAATACATAAAAATCAGTTGGTTTTAAGAATATACAATAGATTTATTTGTTTAATTATTTATTTTTAACATTGGATTTCGTTTATTTTGTCGGAATCATATTATTTAATTGGGTGCCAAATTTTTTGCAAATGGTCATATCTATGGTGCCCTTCAATGTGCTGCAATTTTACCTTTAGCTCATAGCCATGGTCAAAACAGGAAACTAAATTTGATTTTCATAAAATCGGAACATTCTTTCAGAAATAGAAATGATTTATTGAATAAAATATTAAAATGCAAATCCTCTCCAAAATTCTGACAAAATATGCAGTGGATTAGATAGGCATTATTCTATTATACATACACAGCTAATATCGTAAAATATTTCATTTATTTTATCTGGCAAATGGCCGTCCGTTTGCCATTGGGCTTTGGATTAGTAGCTGTTCGATAAATTTAAATTATAATTGATTGAACTATAGTGAAACGTTTAGTATCATTATGCTAATAGGCAGCTCCAAAATTGACATATACATTTCGCACATAAAATATGGAATGTGTAAAAAACAACGTCAGTTTCAACTGGCTATTGGTTGTAAATAATCCGATCAAGATGAATTTTTTTTAAGAGTAGGTTATTTCTTTATCTTTTTAGCACGGTATACGTTTAATGCATTCGGGCAAGGGGGGGAAAATTACTTTTAAACTGTTTTATTCCAAACCAACTTTACAAGTTTATTACATGAAATATTACATATAACAATAAAAAAATAATAATAATAAGGTTGTAATAAATGTAAAAACTCCTATGTTATAATTCAATATAATATAAAACTAGGTTGAAATAAATATTTAAAAAAATCTATTCATTTTTATTAACATAGAACAGAAGCTTTCACGGCTTTGGTCAATTAAGAAATCATGGTTCTTGGGATTAGACCGTGTCAAATTGGAATTACTATCCGACGTTTCGCCTTCGATTGCACGAGGCATCTTCAGGGATCTTTACTCCACGAGATCTGAACACTGAATGAGCTCGAAGAGATTCAGGCGGGCTTTTATACCCGACTTGTGCTCGCCGAACCGTGACCCTGTGTTAAGATCGATTTCCACGTGTGATGTAGACCGTAACCCGTATCTCTATTGAAATTTTTTGTATGCTTAAATATTTCAATAGATTCTTTATCTTTTCGTTTATAAAAACCTGGAACCGATGCTAGAACCTTGGTTTCCTTTACATTTATGAAATGGCCAGTGTTATGCTGGTGTTCAGCTACAGCAGATTGAACAATTTGTTTCTTTTTAATACATCGTTCATGTTCCTTAAGTCTAGTTGATATTGAGCGTCCTGTTTCTCCCACATACACTTCTCCACAGGAGGAAGGAATTTTATATACTCCTTTTGTTTGGAAAGGTACAAGATCTTTCGGGGATCGCAAGCATTGTCCAATCTTCTTATGTGTATTGAAAATTGTACGTATGTTGGAACGCCGAAGTAATCGTCCTATTTTGTCTGTAGTGCCATGTATGTATGGAAGAACAACACTACCTAAAGGTGGCTCTTTATCATTCTCCTTTGGCGGAGTTGGTTTACTATGTCTTTTGATTGAACGCGTAATATCTTCAGTGCAATAGCCATTCCCTCTGAGAGCTTCGGTCAGTTTCGATGTTACCGATGTTAAAGGATCTTGATCAGAAATCGAAATAGCTCTGAATACTAGTGACTTAATAACCGATTTCTTTTGTGCTGGATGGTGATGAGAATTTGCGTTTAGGTATCTATTTGTATGCGTCGGTTTTCTATCCACAGAATGTCCTAATGCACCATTTTCCTTCCTTTGAACACATACATCTAGAAAGGGAATTGTTCCATTAGATTCAATTTCCATCGTGAATTTGATATTATGATGTTGCTGATTAAGGTGGTTAAGAAATATGAGGAGATTATCCTGTCCATGAGGCCAAACAACAAAATTATCATCTATATATCTAAACCAGTGCTTCGGTTTTAGTGGAGCGGATGTTAGAGCAATATCCTCAAAGGCTTCCATAAAGATATTCGTTACCAGAGGTGATAAAGGAGATCCCATAGCTGCCCCTGAAGTTTGTCCATAAAAAATTCCTTGAAAAATGAAATAAGTAGATGTAAGACAAGCTTCCACTAGGTCTATTAAGTTCTTGTCAAGATTATTGTTATCCAGTATGTCTGATATAATGGAAATTGAGTCGTTGACAGGAACATTTGTGTAAAGTGATTCTACATCGAAACTGACGAAACTATCTTCGAGATCCAACTGGACTGTCTTGAGTTTTTTCACGAAATGTGCAGAGATTTTAATAAAAGAATCTGTTTTTCCAGTAAATAGATTAAGAAAATTTGAAAGATATTTACCTAGTTTGTATGTGGGCGACTCTATTGCACTGACGATCGGTCGAAGTGGTACGTTGTCCTTGTGTATCTTCGGAAGACCGTAGAACTTGGGAGTCTTGGAGCTGCTTGGTTTTAGTGATTTTTTCTTCGCTGGTTCAGTGTTCAGATCTCGTGGAGTAAAGATCCCTGAAGATGCCTCGTGCAATCGAAGGTGAAACGTCGGATAGTAATTCCAATTTGACACGGTCTAATCCCAAGAACCATGATTTCTTAATTCATTTTTATTGTTGTAAAAAATGCGTTTTTAAATGTTTTTTAAATATTGATAATTTTGTTTTATGTCTTATACTCTCAGGTAAGTTATATATTTTTAAACCATCGTGCAGAATTGATTCTTTCCCAAAATTACTTTTTACTGTAATGGCCTGTAATTGTAAGCATCGTGATTATGTAAAGTATTAGATTTTTTAAATTTATTATATGATTTTTTTCTATTATTAATAATAGAGTGTATTAAAATGCAAATTTTTAAATTATAAATATTTTGTAAGTTTAAAAATCCCTTAGATTTATATAAGTTAATAGAAGGTTCCAAATATGTTGGTTTATAAATACATTTTAGAGTTTTATTTTTTATTTGTATAATATGTGAAGAACAAGCAGATCCCCAAATTGAAATTAAATATTGGAATTTAGAGTATATTAAAGAATAATATTTGTTTTTTAAAGAATTTTAATGGATTGAAATATCTTGTTTTGTATAATACTCCTATTAATGAAGTTATAGCGGTTCTTATACTAACTTTCTAATACTAACCTAAACTAAACTATACTCTGAATACGTTAAGTTTTGATCTATAATAAATCCTAAAAATTTTGTTGTGTTTGAATATTTAATTATGTTATTGTTTATTACTAGTGGTAGTACTTGCTGTACCAAAAACCCCGCCATCTGGTTGATGGTAAGAAAAATATGACATTTTTCCGAAAATTTTGTTTTCAATTACGGGTAAAAAAACACGCCTTTCCTTTGAAATGTTTGCCACAGTCTTAGAAAGTTTGCTTTAATGAAAACTATCGCGAATTTTGCAAAATTTTACAGGGTGATTCAAAATTTTTACAAACTTAATACCGCCATTGAAAATATGATTTTTAAAAAAGATTGTTATTAGAGTTATGGTGTATTTAATTTAAATTTTCTTAAACTTAATGCCCATTACGTTGACAATAATTCAGGGTATCCCTAAAATACAGGGTCCCCAACGGGATTTTGACAAATTTTACCCGTTCCTAGCTTTTTTATTAAAGGGTTTGGGAAAAAGTGTTCAATATAAAAGATTAATAATAATTTTTTTATTTAAAAAAAAACTTTTTCCTTATTTCTTCATTCTTATAACTTTTTTAATTTTCAAGTAATATCAATTTAAAATGGTTTAAGAAATTTGAAATGTGGAAAGCAAATGGCCTGCAATTCCTAAAACTGCCATATGTCGAATTTTACTCTGATCGTAAAATTTTAGCCCTACGCCATATTAAAGGCGCCATTTTGAACTTATAGTTCTATCAATGAGTATAAAATTTTACACACAAAGGTAATTAAGTTAAATTGAATAGAAAAGCCTATATAACAAACGTTTTTTATAGCAACTTAAAGGTTTTTGTCAACAGGTAAAAAAACGTTTGGGTAAATATGACTATAGTTTATAAAAATTGTATCAGCGTCAATGCCAATTCTTTCTGAAAATTAGCTTAACTTATATTGATGAGGATCTTTTAAAAAAATGCAAAAACTTTGTTATGTTACTGATTCAAAAATTGTGTAACACCCTGTATAATACACTTGTAGTTTTTTGATTAACGTAATCTTAACTAACACAAAATTAGGTAAAAATTATTAATTTTAAATAATAAGAGAATAGTTAAAAATAATTTCCTTTGGGAAGTTCAGAAATTATTAAATTTACCCCGTATATAAAAACAAATGAATGAATTAAAAACCCACCAAATTGGTTTTAGATAATAGTTCGTAGAATAACATAACATGGCGAAAATTATACAAAACTGAAAATTGCAGGAACTCGGAATTTACGAACTTTTATAAAATTTGCACGATATTGTATAACACCCTATATATTCTGCGAAAGACAATTTTGATGAACCGAGGCAGAGTTGACTAATTCTAGATGGATAGAGTCTTTAAACATCGAAAACAAATTTTGAGATGTGCAACGCAAATGCCCAGCAGTTTACAATAAATTAAAATAAACATACTCAACGCATATTTTAAGCATAACACCTTTAAATTAGGCATTTATTGATATTCTGTCAAATACTAGCCATTCTGGTTATATTTCTGGTACTAAACATAAGAAATATTCAGCTTTTAGTTTTTTATTTTTAATTTGCTGAGGACAGGGGTAGACTTTCCCCCGAAACATCCAGAAAACAGATATTTCAGTGTCGTTTCTCGGATACATTCATAGTGAACCCGGAACTTAAGACTGCCTATTAAACTTATCAAGTGATTGTTTTGTTTTAATATTGTAATTGTGGCGAAAAAAACAAAAAATATAGTTTTAAATCATGAATCAGCCACTACAATTTTGTAATTAATCTTTTAATAGCCATAAAACACTTGAAACCCAATCTTATTTGAAAATACTAATTATTGTCATCAACTTTATTTGTATTTGCATTGCTTGCGTTGCTAGGCGGTCGCTATGACGTGTTGACGTGGCGCCGGTCAACGCCACCTTTGTTAAAACATACCCGTGCACAATGGAAACTTTGTAGTTGAATTACCGTGGCGACTGAAGTAAGGGGGTGTCCGGATTTGGTTGCAAAAGCAGGGTATCTCGCTTATTTTTAAAGATAGAACCTTGCGGTTTTCACGAACCTGAGCTAATTTTTTGTGAAACTCATGAAGCCGTAAACAAAATTTTCATAGCCTTCTTCGTTTATGAGATACAGGGCGAAATAGAAAATTTTGCATTTTGGGACCCCCTCGTATCTCGGTTATCCTTTAACTTAACGCAAAGGGAAAAATTGCTGCTTATGCAGTTTTTTACGCTGGATCCAGTGGCGTAGTCATATTTTTCATTTGAGTTGTTATTTTTTAGATATGACCCAAAGTTGTGTTTTTTTAAATGGGACACCCTGTATATTTGTCCAGAAATTGATTTGTCCTTTTAAAAGCTTCTCAAAAATATATAATAGTATGGGTCTATTTTAATAAACAACAACAAAAATCCTAATTTTTATAATTATCATCCCAAATTTTGCAGTAGGCCATGCAAAACAACGCTGCCTTTTATTTAAAGTCGTTAACAATATCTACATCCTAACAATAAATCAAAATAAATATGTAATTAAATCTATTTATCAAAATATGTATTGATAATTTCGCACCAAAAAAGTACCACCTACTTAGATTTATGTAACACAAGAACAAAACAGTAATAAATTATTATGTAACAAGCCTTTCAGCAAAAATCAACTGTCGTATAAGAACTACAGTAACCAAGGAAATCAAAAGAACTGTTCAAACTGATTTCCATTTTGTTCTATGCATGCTTCGCACAATTTTCGTATTCGTTTTAGGGAATTAAGCAAAATAACGGGATGATTTTGGACATTATCATAGTGGTCTTTGTAAATTCTATTTTCCAGATATCCCCATAGAAAGAAATCTAACATCGACAAATCTGGAGACCTAGGGGGCCATCTTATAGGTCCATTTGTTCCGATCCATTGATTGGTAAAATTATTGTCCAGAAATAATCTCGTCATTTCAGAATTGTGTGCAGGAGCACCGTCCTGTTGAAAATAAATTTCGTTAATTTGCGCTAGAGGAACATCGTCAAATAATTCAGGTATAGCTGCCTCTAAAATTTCTATATAGCGATTGGCTGTTAGATTTCCCTCAAATATATAAAATTTTATATGTGTTCCTAATATGAAGCAGGACACATTTAGACCAGACCTGCCCTGCTGTCTTCTGGGAAATATTTGATGTTGATTTTCCTGGGACCAGAATCTACTATTGTGCCTATTGAGTATACCAGAATTACTGAAATGTGCTTCGTCTGACCATATAACCTTCCTTTCAAAATCTCTAACCATATCGCATCTTTCTCGAAACCAATTGCAGAAGACTACCCGACGCTCTGCATCCCCTGGCTGTAAGTGCTGCACGAGCCTAAATTTGTATGGGTGGTATTTGGGCTTTTTTAGAATTTCTTGAACTCTAGTTTTTGGAATCCCTATGCTCTTTTCACTGGCCCTACAAGAGTTTGTAGGGTAAGCTTCTGTATTAGCCAAAACCGTAATTTCCTCAGCCTGCCGATTTTCTTTATTATATGTTTTCGTACGAGGTTTGATAAATGATCCGTGATTAAGTAAATTCTTTTTTATCCGATAAAAAGTGGATTTATTAGGTTGCCTCCTTTCTGGATATCTAAATAAAAATTAAGCAATAGTAAAATACATCTCAGAAGCCGCTTCAACATTTTCATTACTTAATATAAAACAAGCTAAAATATTCTACTTTTCATAAGGTTCGAAAGTTTGGTTTTCTTCCATAATAGTACAAATATATTTTTACACAATAAATAAATACAAAAAACTAGCGCTATATTTTATATACGCGTACAAAATGGGGAAATGTCATTTGCTTCTAAGAGAACAAAAGACGGCATCGTTTTGCATGGCCTACTGCAAAATTTGGGAAGATAATTATAAAAATTAGGATTTTTGTTGTTGTTTATTAAAATAGACCCATACTATTATATGTATTTTTGAGAAGCTTTTAAAAGGACAAATCAATTTCTGGACAAATATACAGGGTGTCCCATTTAAAAAAACACAACTTTGGGTCATATCTAAAAAATAACAACTCAAATGAAAAATATGACTACGCCACTGGATCCAGCGTAAAAAACTGCATAAGCAGCAATTTTTCCCTTTGCGTTAAGTTAAAGGATAACCGAGATACGAGGGGGGTCCCAAAATGCAAAATTTTCTATTTCGCCCTGTATCTCATAAACGAAGAAGGCTATGAAAATTTTGTTTACGGCTTCATGAGTTTCACAAAAAATTAGCTCAGGTTCGTGAAAACCGCAAGGTTCTATCTTTAAAAATAAGCGAGATACCCTGCTTTTGCAACCAAATCCGGACACCCTGTACAATGAATATGTGTATAAAACAGTGCACTACGTTTCGACAGTCGTAGAAAAAAAAATGATCGCCCCTGTTTTTCTAAATATTGTATTAATTTTTTCGACTTCTGTCAATTTAACGGCTAAATCTTCACATTTTTCCCTTTACGAACATTTTTAATATACTATTTCATAAATAAATGACTAGTTATGTCCAGCAGTTTATAGTTTTGCCACAGAAAGTGTGTATCAGAGACAGATAAAAAATATTTTTCCAATGGTTCACCCATAATGTGAGTCATATATATAACGAGGGATATGTGAAGATAAAAGACTTTTTCCTCACAAGAATTTATTTCGGTTTACCGGTTTCGGGTGCTTTGTATTTGCTCACCTTCTTCAGAATAAGACCTGTGGTGTCCTTCTAAAACTCCCCCACATATAATTTAGCTAAACGGCTGAATAATTTCATAAAAATAACTTTAAATATTAATTTTCAACACACCTTAAAAAACAGCTTGGAACTCTCAAATAGAATAAAAAACATAGATATACCTTCGAACAGTATTTTGGTCTCACTTGATGTATCTAATCCTTTTACAAATATACCTATCAATGATACATTAAATATTTTTAAAAACAAGTTAAATAATAGCAATTTATCTGGCCAACAAACAGTAGACGTTTTTAATTTGTGCCGCGTTTGTTTACAACAAAACTTTTTTAACTTTAGAAACACTACATACTGTCAAGACGAGGGATTAGCAATGGGATCTCCACTCTCCTCCTTCCTAGCAGATCTATTTATGGATAATTTTGAAACACTTCACATTTTAAATGACACAACATATTCTAAACACATTGTATATTACGCAAGATACGTAGATGATATAATTTGTTTATGGAGAGGGAGTCTTGACGAACTAAATCAATTTATTCATAAAATTAATTTGATTCACGACAAAATTCAATTTACCGTAGAAATACAGGATGAAAACAAAACTTTAAATTTTTTGGATTTGAGTATAACAAATATAAACAACAAACACACTTTTAACATTTATAGAAAAAAGGCTCATACAGGGGTTGTTGTAGATGATTTATCCAATCATCCTGCGTGACATAAATTAGCAGTATTTCATAGTTACATTGAGAGAGCTATAGAAATTCTTCTTGACGAACAATCGTTTAAAAACGAGATAAAGATTATCAAACAAATAGCCACCGCTCACCATTACAACGAGTCACTTGTTGATAAAATTATACAGAGAAAGAGAAATCAAAAACTTATTACAAACTTATTACAACTCTATTACATTCAATGGCCTAGTAGCGTACCGTATACAAAATCTTTTTAAAAAAACAGAATATTACAGTAGCCTTTAACACTAACAATACCATAGGTAATAAATAATAAAGATAGAACCGATATTTTACTAAAATCTGGTATTTATAAAATTGTTTGCGACTGCCAGGCAACATATGTGGGTAGAACTTACAGAAGTTTTAAAACCAGAAAAAACGAACACCTGAGACATATAAGAAATAATTTCGAGGATTCTCTTTTTGCAAAACATATCTTGGAAACGATTCATCTTTTGATATCGACAAGAATTTTCAAATATTACACATCCAAAAAACCATCCCTTAAATAATCTAGAAATCCTCGAAATTCTAAGGCATAACAAAAGAGAACAACTAAGCCTTAATCCGCAACAAAACTTTGACGGAAATTTCCTTTTCTCCTTGTTCTTCTAAAAAATGTTAGTCCAGAATATCACAATTGTTTTATATAAGTTTGCGCTTTTTTTTCTCGTGTTTGGGAAGTGTCTTTAATAGTTACATACTTTTACTAGCATTGTAGCAGCATCTACCGAGAATCATTTATATTTTTGGAACACCGTAAGAAAGAACTGTAATATAAAAATAGCATACTATAGTCAAAAGCAGTGTTATCGTGCGGATCATACGATTTATCAACGACAACGACTTTTTAAGTTTGTTTTTCTTTTATTACTTGTAATCATATCCTCCACATAAAATCCAGAAGATGAATTAGATAGACCTATGATATTTTCATATGAAAAAAGAGGATAAACCTATAAATACCAGCAGTTGCAAAAATCTTTGAGCGATGTCACTTTAAAGTCAGATTAACAAGTCAGTGACAAAATGAGTAATAGAAAACAATTTTCGTTTTTTTTGCATCCACAAGCGAAAAAAATGGTATTAAATGTAATAAAATATTACGAAAATGAAAATTCACCGGCCAATATCCAGGAGACAGTAGCAAAAGCTCTGGGAATCGGTATAAGGACTGTGCAGAAATTTGTGCACGAAAAGAAGCATAATTTACTACCGAAGAAGATTAAAAAATGTACACGAAAAAAGCCAAAGACAGAAGACTTAAGTGACAATGTAAAAATGGATGTTCGTAATGCAATTTACGATTTATACACATCAAAAACTAATATAACCCTTCAAGTTTTAAAAGAAGCTTTAAAAAATCAAGACATATTTGAAATTGGATTAAAATCGTTGTCAAAATTAATAAAAGTGTTGGGTTTTCGATATAAAAAGGACTGTAATCGAAGATTTTTATGCGAGTTGCCACATATAGGAAGTCAGCGTATCCAGTTTTTAAAGAAATACACGGAAAATGTTAATTCAAAATTTAGAAAAGTAGTATTTTTAGACGAGACTTGGATATTTTCTAATGGAAGTGGTTGGAAATCTTGGCAGGACGAGTCTGTAAAAAGTGTCAAGAGAAAAAAGGGATGTGGGACGGGAAAATGAACCGTTGTTCATCATTTTGCAAGTTTACTGTTTCCTTTAACATTCAAAAGTATGGACTACCATGGAACTGTGAACTGTTTGAAACGTGGTTAAAAGAACAACTGATTTCAAATTTAGATGCTCCATCTTTAATCATTCTGACAATGCATTTTATCATTCAAGAATCTTAAATAAACAACCTACCTCATCTTGGAAGAAAAGTGTTATTTATGACTGGCTAATAAAACAAAAACAAAATCCTTTACCCAATATGCTGAAACTAGAACTTCTTTTAATGGCAAAATCTATTAAAAAACCAACAATATATGCCGTAGATGAAATATTACGGGAAAATGGACATGAGGTTTTACGACTGCCGCAATACCATTGCCAGTTTAACGCAATAGAATTAATATGGGCTGGGGCAAAATCATATTACGAAAAACACGTGAACGATGGTCTTACATCAGATGAAGTGCAAATTGTTACTATTAATATGGGATTGGTAGAATCGAGAACGAGTTCTAGATGTCGAAATAGCACCAATGATCATTGCGCCATTTGAGGACGACTCAGAAGATAAGGACTTTTTAAGTGATGATGATATTTTTTAGTCTATAATATTTAAAAGCTTCTGAAGGGTTATATTAGTCTGAGGTGTATAAATCATGAATTGCATTATGAATATCCATTTTTTGCATTGTAACTTAAGTCTTTTGCCTTTGGATTTTTTCGTGTGCGTTTCTTAATCTTCTTCGGAAGAAAATTATGTTTTTTTTTCATGCACAAGTTTCTGTACATTCCTTATACCGATTCTCAGAGCTTTTGACACTGTCTTCTGGATAGTAGGCAGTGAATTAAATTTTTTTTTATTATATTTGACACCATTTTTTTGCTTACTTTTTTAGTACATTTGTAATTTTGTAGGCAATAAATAAATAATTATAGAATACTTGTTCCAATTTTAAAGCGTGTTTAAAATAAGTAAATTTTTTTATTAATTATAAGACAAAATTTGATATATAAAAATCGGTAAAATCGCTTTACCAGAAACTCGGAGCTAACGAAAAATACAGGCTATATATATATTGTAGGGGTTCAATCAGAAGAAAAGAAAAACTCTGGCTGGAAGTGAGTATTTATTTCGTGTGGTTTCAAGCTCAGAAAATTCTAGAAATAACAGTACAAAAAATTAGCCACATATTTCACAACGTCTTAAATTTATACAGCTATTTTTAATTATAATTTACCTATTTAGATATTCTGAAAAAACAGCTTACCTAGTACCAGGCAACAACAGGAAAAATATTGAAAAGCAATAATTGCCCGAATCATGCCAATAGGTTACCAGAATATTTAAGCGTGTACCTATCCCAATCAGGCGTCGTAGAAAGAAAGACGATAGATAGCCTTCCCCCCGTTATTGCTCGGGCATATAGATACTAAAATCAATAAAAATGCGCTTTCACACACCTTTATCAATATATATATACATATATATATATATATATATATATATATATATATATATATATATATATATATATATATATATATATATATATAGGCTGTATTTTTCGCAAGCATGGTCCTTAATTTTAGAATGAAATTTGAAGAAATCGTAAGTAGTGTTTTAGCTATACCGCGAACTGACAGACTGACGGACAGACATACCTACAGACAGACGGAATTGAGAAAACATATTTTCCGGCATATAGAGACCCTTAAACGTAAGGATTTGAAAAAATCTCACGAGGGAAGTAATAACTAAATATCTTGTGTTTTTAACAAAAGTGTATAATATTTTTGCAAAATAAATTTTTTTTATAACAATACAAAAAAAACAAGTTTTCTTTGCACAGGGGTGGCCCGCATTTAAATAAATGACACTGTATAAGTGATTAGATTTTTAGGTCAAGCGGGGCTCATAATTTTTGGTGATTGATAAAAAATCTCACTTTCATTAAGTGGCTGTATAAACAGAACATATCCTGATTGTTCCACTGATTCGAACCGCCTTCCGACTTTATTAAGGCGCTTGCCATTTTGTGTATTTTTGTTTTTGCCAACCAAAAAAATTTAACCAAATACATATTTAGCGAATTTTCTTATTTAGTCCCTAGGCATTTAATATATAAAATAATATTAAGTGGCTATCTTAATAATATTGCGTAATATAATAAAAAAAAACCATTTCTTTCTCCCTGTATATTTGTAAATAGCCCATAGAGATTTAATAGCTCGATAAAAGAATCGGACAACATTTTGGTATACACTGTGTTTTCTGATTTGATTCATAATGTCGCACTATGGTCTGAATGATCATAATTTGCGCCAAAAATATTTTGTCATAAGAAAAATTCTTACAAAATCTCTTAATTGATTAAAACAAATTATACCGACGCAAAATAATAAAAACCATTATTTTTAGTTCTTTTTTCGAAAGAAGATAATAGTTTATTTGATGTTTTATAATAGTTTACAATAAAAATTGGAACAATAAATTTTAACTAATACTAAAGACAAAATTTTATTCAAATTAACTTGTTTAATAATTAACAATTTAGTTAAATTATTAATCAACTACTAAATTACTTATCTCCTAATTTTTATTTAACTGATCATAAAAATAACATTAAATTTATTCGATATAAGAACAATAACAAAAACAATATAGATTTAAAAGTTCATTTCAGTTGATAACTCTAAAGTTTCTAAACCTCTAATATCTAAAATATCTTCCAGATTATCAAGATTAAAATTTGGTTCATTTTGAGAATTTTCCGTGTCTTTAGGAGCTAAATCTAAAGCAGTTTCTAACTCAGGAGCTTTTAGTAACCCAATTACAGCACTTGGAAGATTTTTTATTTTAAAATTTCTTTTTCTAGAACGAAGGCTGGCACTTGAAATAAGAGGATCTGAGGTATCTAGACCTCGGCAAAATACGTCTTCTAAGTTACTTACTCTGCTAGTTTTCCTAGCATGATGTAAACGATCTTGTTTGTAAAGTTTATTTCTTGATTCAGCAGCATCTTCACCAAAGTATCCCACAGGCAATAAACAATTTTCAATTATTTGCTTACTATGCACCAAAACTTTATGGATGGAAGCTGGCAGGGGGAACCAAGGATATAAACTTACAAATAATGAACCTGTGTTAAAGCAGTACGTTTCAAATTTTTTAAGATCAAGAGGTAACCGACAAGCCAGAGCAATCAAAATAGTTTGAAATTTCGTTATCAGCTCAAGTGAAACACCCGTAATTTCTGAAAAAATGCCTGGGGTTTCAAAAGCTCTTCTTGCGGTATTACCGTCATTGCTAGAACCATAATTTGGTTTAGGTTTGTCCACGTGCAAACTTAGCTTCTCCCAAAAGTGATTTTGTATCATTTTTTTCCTTTCATTGACAACAAGTTTGTTAGGCTCTCCTCTAATTTGCCATACTTTAATTTCAATTCTGTAGCCGATATGGAGTACACATTCTAAAAACCTTATCCAACAGTGTAATGGACTAATTCCAAATTGTAACGAGTCTTGGTTAGGCGTAAAAATGGCAGATTTAAAATCTTTAACCTTCATGAATGTTGAAGGCGTTGCTCCACATATGGGGCATGCTTGGGATGATCTGGTATTTGTTAGGATACTTAAAATTTTGCCATCGATTACTGTTAAGCACAATTTGCAAGTAATTTCTAGAGTATGGCTTCCAACATTGCATTCCAGTGGACGTAAATTCTTAATCTGTTCGCCCAAATCTGCCTTTTCTTTTAGGACGTGATTTTTTGTTTCTTTTGTGTACTGTATTTTAAGCGGCCTACAAAATCGAGTAGATTGTGGTGTTGGGTTATCCCAAAGGACGTCATTTTTGGAACTCACCAACCGAAGTGGTATTACTGTAGTGGCAAATATGCTAGAGTCATCACAGGATGAGTTGCTAAACTTTTGCTTATAATTAGAATGGCCTGAACTGCCGTCAAACCCATAACTACAAATCATGGTAGCTCTCATATTAGTGCACTTTAAAAACTCAAATAAATTTATAAGAACATCTTCTTGCAGTAAAATTATTCTTGAAATTGTGTGATTTAGCAAATCTGCCAGTGGAACCGATGCAGTTATCTCCGAAATTTGAATTCCATTTGGTCGACATTCTTTTTTTGCCTGCAAAATGTTTTTATAACTTGGGTAAATATCGCAGTTCCTCTCCTTAGCTCCAATTCTGGTGTTTATGTACAAACAAATAGGCTAACGCTTCCTGTGGAGTATAAAGCACTGGCTCTTTAAATTTTTCTGGCGAAAGAAAGCGTTTCATTTTTGCCGGTCTGCTAGGGCTTACTTACTGCAGCTTCCCTGAGTACCATAGAAAGATCTTTTTGACCACTATGTCGGGCTGCAATGCTGGCAGCTTTAACCATTAAATTCGGGTTATGTTGATGCTTCTTAGAAAGTTCAAAGGCGTCTCTTTGCTGTGACCTTAACTACTTATTTTCAAACGTCAAGCGCGGGCGACCCATAGATACATTTTCTGCTTTGGTTTTAACCAGAGTATTTGTATTGTTTTGTTGTGTCTTGAAAACTGAAGCCATTAAAAGCCAATCTTTGTATTTTTTTCAAAATGATTTTTATTCCTGTTCACTTTTTTCCATCTTTTGGCTATATTCGAAGACAAAAATTTAACTTGTTCTTCCATAAATTTACTATTTTCTTCTGTGACTTTAAGGTTTTTAATGTTCTCTAATACAAATTTGGTTAAACTGGAAATTTTGAACTTTGCGTTGGTTTCTTTTTGCCAAACATTAAAAAGTTGCTGATTTGAGAAGCGGTACTCGCCTACAAAAAATACAAAAATTTGCCAAGTATGCAACTATATGCAAAAATCTTTGGTGCTACTATAAACTAGACACTTCAAACAATATAACACCAGGAAAAACTTTGTAACACCTGTTTACAGAATTTTGGTAGCTCTAAGAAACATTAAACAACAATAAAAATAATAGTAAAAAGCACCCTCTCTGGTATCTATATGTCTATGGAAATCAAGCGTGCTAAACAAGCATTTTCTTTCTAACAAAATTATTACACTTACCTCCTAAGTTAACATCCATTATAGAATAAATTATTTTCTTTAACTGTTTCTTAAAAAAACTCCGCCAAACTAGAGAAAGAATGTCTTAAACGTACACAAATAAAAACGTTGTTGACAGACGCCAACTTTCAACTATTTAAAAAGCAAAGCCTACTTAATTTTTAGTTGATTCATTATCTCTCGGTGCAATGAAGGGGTTATCAGGTGATATCATACGTGTCTTAAAATGGCTTATTTAATACATTGAAAATTGAGACTTTCGGCGCAAATTCTAGTCATTCAGACCATAGTGTGTCGGTGACCTTTGGACCCGCACGATAAGACCGCATTCGACATTATCAACGTTTTAAGGGATAAATGATTATATTTTCTTGTTTACTCGATAGAGGACATCATTGCTTCCAAAAGTACAAATAAAAATTTGTATATCGTCAAACGGTCAAGGCATTTCTTTCATCACTGGCGAAGTATTTAAAATATCTCCCTGTTGATTGTTTTTTGTTTGTTTGTCTTTTAGTGTATTAATGTTACTTTTACATTGGTTCTGATTTTTCTGATTTTTTTAGTAGTATTGTTATATATTTTATTGTGCAACTTCTGACTGAGAGAAGTGTAAGTATTGTTTTTTGTTTTTTAGAAGTAGGATTGACGAGTGTGGTTAGGTTTGGTAGATTTGATTTTCAATTAATTTTTTTAGCGGTTCTGAAGAAGGACAGCTAATACAAAGCACCCGAATCCGGTAAACGGAAATAAATTCTTGTGAGAAAAAAGTCTTTTTTCTTCACATATCCCTCGTTATAGATAAAAAATAGTTTACGAAGTGTAAAGAATTGACCAATATATTCAGTTTTTTTAACCCACTGGTTTTTATGCCCCATATATACTAAATAAATATAAACTATTATGAATACATGAATATAGCTCTTTCAATAATGAGTAAACTTTTAATTGAAAATCACTGAAAAGTAAATAATCGGGTGATTAAAATATGTCACTTGGGGCATTTTTGTTCATTAACTTTGGAAAATTACTTTTAAAACAAATAATTTACCTATTGCCCCGAAAGTCTCTAGAAATATGCGTTCGATGGTTATTCCTGTCAATATAATTGGACGTTAAATTGCGAATATCGAGGAAAAAAATAGGGAAAAATTCCACGATACAAGAAATATATTTTTTGCACCCTTGATGTTTATCCAATATTTTCCAATACTTTGGCTTGATTTAACAATGGTAAATTTGAATATTGTTAAACGCTATATTTCATTATATTGGAATGGGTGTGATGCTACTCTTATTATGTTTCATAATACGTGCGTCGGATCTCAGGCGTTTTTAAAATGTGCCTGATCATTCGCAACTCGGGCGTCCCCAAACTTTGCATATCTAATCATTCTCATTTCGGGCGCAGAAATAATTAGATGTCTAAACTCTACAGGGTGTTTCAAAAAACATGTGCCATCTTCGTGGGGAGATTCTTAACCCAAAATAAAACAAAAGTCCCATATCAACAACCGATTTATGGATATATAACCAAGAAGAGATATATCTATATACACTACGCATCAAAATTAACGCACCACTATAAATTGCACAGTATTTCAATGTGGATTTTCTTGCGAACCGCTGAACGGATTTTGATGATTTTTTTTTTAATTGTAGATTTGTTTATCGCTAAAAACGCCGCGATGAGTTTTTATTAAAATTTAGTTTTGAGCATATACAGGGGCCAACAATGAGAATAATTTTTCTCCAGAATATTTGAAACATCCTATAGGTTGTTTCGGCCGTAAAGGATGTTGGTCGGTGCCTTCCTTGCCCATGGCATTGGTTATGATCGTTAGCTTGCTCAAAACGGTGGACAACGCGTGATATTGATGAATGAGAAACTCCCAGTCTCCCAGCTATAGCACGGTAGCTTAATCCTTCCTCGGCCAATGTAATTGCTGCTACGCATTCGTCACGAGATAAATTCCTTGTTTGACGCTCCATAGCCAAAATTTTAACACTTCTCAAAGATAAAATTGACACATAATAAACAAACATGATAGTTTGTCAAACTTGATCATTTCATGGCCTACCCGATTTTAAGATGTTGAATTGTTAAAATAAACTAGTGCGCTTTAATCTTTCACTTTGTATTTCATTTAAAAATAGAGATATTGACATGAAACAAAAACCAAATTGTTAAGAAAACATGGGGCTATAATTTGCATCAAGCGTATACCCGCTGTTGCTGCTGAAATGATCCACAGGATGTTTCAAATATTCTGGAGAAAAATTACTCCCATTGTTGGCCCCTGTATATGCCCAAAACTAAAATTTTAATAAAAACTCACATCGCGGAGTTTTTAACGATAAAGAAATCTACATTTAAAAAAAAATCATTAAAATCCGTTCAGCGGTTCGCAAGAAAATCCACATTGAAATGCTGTGCAATTTATAGTGGTGCGTTAATTTTGATGCGTAGTGTATATTGTATAAGAATCACACATCACATTTGCTACTCTACGTTTGTTCCTAATCTATTTAACTTCATAATCCAATGTGTTTTTTTTGTGAAACAGTACTGTCAGCAATATAGATTCCTATAAAGAATGTTTTCATATTTAAGTATTTATTAATGAAACACTGTGCATTTGTAGTTGCATTTCCGCAAATAGAAATATTTTGAGTTTGTTGTTACGCAAATTATTATCATTAAATTAAATTGAAAGTTTTTTGTTTATGGTAATAATTACTACTCATTTATTTTCAACTCGTGTTGTAAAAATTTGGTCAAACAGTGGCAACGTCGCGCGCATGTTTGTTCGCCGATATACATCACAATACCCAATATTAATTAATAAAAACTCCGTAGAGTGGATTATAGTATTATATGTTGAGCATTGTTTTTTTAAGTCGGAATTTGTAATTTTTGCGGATATTTAGTGTGTTTTGTATTTTTTGGTGATATAACTCTTTGAAAGTCCTTAAAATGGTTCTCGAGTGTCAACTTTGTGAAAACTAAATAATTTTAAGCCGGATTTGTCCTTTCACAGGTAGGTTAGGTTAAGGTTAGAACACCCCCTTTGAGTAGCGTAACATTTACTATTTTTGAAAAAAATAATTATTATTCTTCACAAGTCGTTTGTGCAATTATAATACCTATGTTAGTAGATACAACTGTTAAGCTCTTTGATAAAATGTACTACAATAAAAAAAAATTAATGATTTTTTTTTATTTCGCGGCGGCCGAAGTTAGAGGTTGAAAATATCAAATGTCCATATTTTCGTGATAAGTGTCGAATTTCAGGTCCATAGTACATTCTTACTTACCATCATTTTACTAGGTTAAAACATTCGTTGCAAATAGTATAATTCAGGACGATGACAAAATCTATACCATTTTTAATGCCCTACTTTCGTGAATCGTTTTAACAACAGATTTACTTGATATAAATTAAAAATATCTGACAGAGATTCGGTCAGAACATGTTTGAGAAGGGTTAGACATATTAGTTATAAAATGTATTTGAGTTTGAGTCCGAGGTAAAGAGCTACTGCAAGAGTCTATTGAATAATTCAAACGTTAAGCTCGTTTTTAAAAAAAGGTAACTATAACGTTTTGTTATGCTATTTTAGAAATTATAGGTGCTGTTGTTAGTATATTTTCAAGAACTGTCGAAATCTAGAGTAATGAAATGTTTTATTTGTTTGTTATTTGCGACTAATTATATGCTTTATTAATATTATAAGATAAAAAATTATTATATTATTTCAAATAATTTTAAAGCAAAATTTATTTTTCTACAATTCTAAGGTCAATTATGCAAAGCGCTTACCAGAAATACCGTTTCAGGAGAATTTAGCTTGAATGAACTCAAATATATGTGAAAAAAAAATTGCAGATTTTACATACCTATATTTAAGTTTTAGCGTTCCTAGATGCCAAGCAATATGTTTTCTCAATTCCATTTGTCTCTATATCAGTTCGAGGCATAGCTAAGAACTACTTACCCGAATGACTTAGGGATTATATGGATGACTTTGTATTATTTTGGTAAAAATCCAATATGACGGAACAAAATGGCGGCCTAGTGAAATGTTAAAAAAATTATTACCATAAAACATATTATCCAGTTTATTTCAAATTTTGCACAAAAACCAAGGAATCAACCTGAAATATTTTGGTATGAATCCAAGACAGTAAATAATAAATTATTTAAAAAAAATCAGTCTAAAAAACTAGTTATTAGATAAATTTTAAGTTATGTATATATATTAAGGGTCATTAGAGATTAACTGATAAAATTGTGGTACCAATTCAAAACGGACAAACAAAATGGAGGCCAATTAAAATTTCTAAAATAATCAATGTAAAAAATCTTCTTATTCAATTGACTTATTATCTTGCAGCAAAATTGAATATGATACAGGGATTAACTGGTATGAATTCAAAATGACGGTATAAAATGGCGGTCTTAAAAAATCAGTTTTAAAAAATCGGTAAATTTCCTTTACCCGGAACTTCCCTCGTTATCGTAGTCCTTCCTTTTATTAGAAAGAGTGAAGTGTGACCCAATTTAGTTCAGCACATAGTACATTTAATATAGACAAAAGCAGTGTTATCGTGCGGGTCATACGATTTATCAACGACAAACTTTTTAAGTTTGTTTTTCTTTTATTACGTGTAATCATATCCTCCGCATAAAATCCCGAAGATGAATTAGATATAGTCGAATACGGTCTTATCGTGCGGGTCCAAAGGTCACCAACATTATGAATCGAATCAGAAAACACAGTGAATACCAAAATATTGTGTGATTCTTTTATCGAGCTATTAAATCTCGATGGGCACTTTACAAATATACAGGTAGAAAGAAAATAGTTTTTTTTTTATTATATTACGCAATATTATTAAGATAGCCACTTAATATTATTTTATATATTAAATGCCGAGGGACTAAATAAGAAAATTCGTTAAATATGTATTTGGTTAAAATTTTTTGGTTGGCGAAAACAAAAATACACAAAATGTCAAGCGCCTTAATAAAGTCGGAAGGCGGTTCGAATCAGTGGAACAATCAGGATATGTTCTGTTTATACAGCCACTTAATGAAACTGAGATTTTTTTTATCAATCACCAAAAATTATGAGCCCTGGGCTATGAGCTTGACCTAAAAATCTAACCACTTATACAATGTCATTTATTTAAATGCGGGCCACCCTTGTGCAAAGAAAACTTGTTTTTCTTTGTATTGTGATAACAAAAAAAAATTGTTTTGCAAAAATATTATACACTTTTGTTAAAAACACAAGATAAATAGTTATTACTTCCCTCGTGAAATTTTTTCAGATCTTTACGTTTAAGGGTCCCTAGATGCCGGAAAACATGTTTTCTCAATTCCGTCTGTCTGTAGGCATGTCTGTCCGTCAGTCTGTCTGTTCGCGGCATAGCTAAAAAACTACTTATCCGATTTCTTCAAATTTCAGTCTAAAATTAAGAGCCATGCATGCGAAAAATACAGGCTATATATATATATATATATATATATATATATATATATATATATATATATATATATTTATATTTATATTATATATAAAAATTTTTATTTTTCTTGGGTATAAGTTTAATTAATGAAACTTTTTTTTGCAACTAGCTCGACGTTGAAAATGCGAAAGAAAGAAAAGAAGCGAAACGTCGAGCTAGTTGCAGAAAAAAAAGTTTCATTAATTAAACCTATACTCACGAAAATTAAAAACTTTTAGTATAAAGTATGGTTTAAGAACAATGTAAATATATATATATATATATATATATATATATATATATATATATATATATATATATATATATATATATATATATATATCAGCAATTCTTCTTGTAGGCCGTTTTGCACCTGCAGAAATTATATAGTTCTGCTATTCCACATATATATATATATCTATATATATATATATATATATATATATATATATATATATATATATATATATATATATATATATATATATATATATATATATATATATATATATATATATATTATATATATATATATATATATATATATACCCTGCATTTTTCGTTAGCCCCCGAGTTTCTGGTAAACCGATTTTACCGATTTTTATATATCAAATTTTGTCTTATAATTAATAAAAAAAATTACTTATTTTAAACATGCTTTCAAATTGGAACAAGTATTCTATAATTATTTATTTATTGCCTACAAAATTACAAATGTACTAGAAAAGTAAGCAAA
>JAUTXW010002132.1:0-40494 GCA_030620095.1 Kuschelorhynchus macadamiae | reverse complement strand
GAACCATTAATTTTTCAACATCGAAATCGAACCTTTTTTCTTCTCATTCGCTACTCAATTACAATTTATCTGATAAACAACTATCTCCTAACCGCATTCCCAATATTAAGTCCCAATTTCGTTTAGAGTATCTTAACGAAGAAGAAAAAGAAATAATTACCAATCTTTGCGTAGATTTGATAGCATATTTACCTGAAGGTGACAATCTTACTCACCAATGAAATTAAACACCAAATTGACACCAATGGTGCAAAGCCTGTTTTCACCAAATCATACAGGTATCCCCATATTCACAAAGAAGAGGTAAAAACTCAGGTTAATAAAATGTTAGAACAAGGAATCATAAAACCTCTATTTCACCTTGGTCATCTCCAGTTTGGGTCGTCCCCCAAGAAACTTGCTTCCTCAGGCAAACAAAAATGGAGAGCAGTCATAGATTATCGTAAATTGAATGGATTGGATCAGCTAGGCAAGTGCCAGTATTTTGATAACCCCGGATCTGGCTTCAGGATTTCACCAGATCGAGATAGACCCTAAAGATATTCCAAAACTGCTTTTCTCTGTCGAGAACGGACACTACGAATTTATAAGAATGCCCTTTGGTCTTAAACGCCCTGCCACTTTCCAGAGAGTAATGGACAACATCCTTCTAGGCATTCTCAATGAACGTTGTCTCGTCTATATGGACGACATCATTGTGTATTCACCCACAATCCATGACCACATCACACGCTTACGCGAAGTTTTTTAACGTCTTCGAAAAGCAAACCCCAAAATACAACCTGACAAATGAGTTCCTGAGAAAAGAGGTAGGCATACCTGTCACCTAATCACTCAGGACGGAGTTAAACCTAATCCCACTAAAATCGATTGTATACAGAAATTCTCCAGAACCAAAAAATTCAAAAGACATAAAATTTTCTGGTTTAGCTGGTTATTATCGTAGGTTTATTCCAAACTTTGCGAAAATATCAAAGCCCGTTACCAGATTGTTGAAAAAAGATATCAAATTTGATTTCGACTCAGATTGTCGTCAAGCTTTCGACGAACTAAAACAATTACTGACTTCTGACCCAATTCCCATCTATCCAAATTTCGAGGAGCCTTTCCTACTAACAACGGATGCAAGCGCATTTGCGATAGGCGCTATACTTTCCCAAGGTCCCATTGGCAAAGACTTACCCATTGGTTATGCCTCAAGAACATTATGTAAAGCCGAAACCAATTACTCGACAATAGAGAGAGAACTACTTGCAATTGTATGGGCCGTGAAATATTTTCGTCCATATTTATTTGGAAGAAAGTTCATTCTAGTCACAGATCATCGTCCCCTTACTTGGTTACTTTTTATTAAATACCAGGTAGTAGATTAGCACGATGGCGGCTAAAACTAGGAGAATATCAGTACGAAATAATTTATAAACCGGGAAAAATTAATAAAAACGCTGATGCATTATCTCGAATAAAAGTAAATCATTTCCAAGAATGCGCAAAGCTTCAAACAAAAATATCTGTTTTTGCATCGAATGAGACAGAATCCGAAGAACCTATCGAAGAACCTAAAACCTATGACGACGATGTAATAGCCGATTAAAAAATTTAATCCAAAACAAATAAATATTTTCTCCAGTAAATCAACAAAAAATCGTAAATATTTCATTATTCCTCTCCCGTTTAACCCAGAAACTGTCACACAACTTCTCTTTTACATTCTCTATACCGGTCAAGACGAACTTGACATCTCTTGTACCTATTTCGTGGAAAACACACTCGAACTTCCTATCCTTGAAATATTTTCGTATATTTTTGCAGACAAAAATATAAAATTAAGTATCTGTCAAAACATCACAACAACCCCTAATGAAGACGAAATACCTTCAGATCTTAGATCATTACCATCGCGGAAAAACCAACTTACATCGCGGAATTAACGAGACGTTAAGACGCATAAAAGAAAAATACAATTGGCCAGGCATAATAAAAGCCGTAGAAAACTTTATTAAAAGTTGCGAAACTCGCCAAAAGTAAAAATCTGTCGTAAAAATCTAAGCAGTCCCCTAATGTAACAAACGCCCAAAACACCTTTTGAAAGAATAAACATAGACATATTTGAATACCCAACTCGAAATTACGCCCTAACAGTACGTGACGAACTAACAAAATTTACACAAGCTTACCCTATAGAGGATAAGAGCAAATCTGTTGTTAATACACTTCTTGTATTTTTTACATTATGGAACTCCGTTACGTATACATTGTGACTATGGCCGAGAATTCAAAAACACCTTAATGAATGACCTCTGTGAGCTTTACGATATCAAACTAACTTTCTCTCGCGTAGGACACCCTCAATCAAACGGCTCTGTTGAGAGATTTCACGCGACACTTAGTGAAATGATACGAGCTAATCAAACTGAAAACCCTGACGAACACCGGTTTAATGTTCTTCCCTATGCAACTATATGTTATAACAATACCAAAAACAAAACGCACGGTTTCACGCCTTACGAACTTATTTTTGGACACACCTCATCTAGACCACCCGAAATCCTATATAATGAAAAACGTCTTATTTCCAAATATATGCAAGATCTAAACAATCGCATGCAATACCTTTATAAAACAGCCCGAGCCAGAGAGTCAACAAAAGAAAAAGCCAAAGAGCGCTTCGACCAAAATGTTTCTGCTCACCCCTATGAATATAATGTAGGAGATAAGGTATACATTAAAGAATCGCAAATCAAGGACAAAAGCCAAAATAAATTTAACGGTCCATTCGAAATAATCGAAATTTTACAAAATTCAGCAATTCTGATAAACCCCGAATCTAAACAAAAATCTAAAATAAATTTTGACAGACTGAAACCATACTATGAGTAATTTTTCTCTTCTAGGTTCTTGGCACTTTCAACAGCCACTCAGTCCCAATACACTCTAACACCAATAAACAACACCTTAGGAATTTTCTTTCATGAAGAAGCGACCGTAAAAATCTCAAATGATAAATGGACCCTCCTTGTTTACAAAGACCTCGGACCAATCAAAGAAACAATTAGTAATAATGACAAAATATTAGAAAGCTTATTAAACACTATAGACGAAGACGTACCGCGAATGAAAGCCTTTAAGCCGCAAGTTCAAATTCATGTTAGTCTCCTTAAACAAATATCAAACGCCGTTAACCAAAAGTACACTGAAATAATGCGACATGAAAAAGTACATTTTTAGAGAAAAACGTGGTATTCTTAATGGTATTGGAACCATTTGGAAATCAATAACTGGTAATCTTGACGCCTCCGATGGTGAATATTTCAACGAGTGCATCGAAAAGTTAACCCACGATGAATACCAAATAGAAAATCTTTTGAAAAATCAAATATCTGTAACTACCTCTGTTATCAAAAGCTTTAACGAAACCATTCAAAAACTTCAAATTGACGAGGAAACCTTTAATAATGATATTAAAGAAATTCGCGAATCAATTATGGATATTTCCGATCATCTCAAATTTTATCAATCACAACTCGATATCCTCGACTTGTGCGAATCACTAACAGAAAGCTATTCATTTATCGAAAATACTTTGAACGATGCTATAAACGCTGTTACATTTGCACGTTTAAAAATTTTGCACAGTTCAATCATCACTCCATACGATTTAGTAGACTCATTAAAGCATATATTGCAGTCATTACAAAAGAATAATCTTCCCTTGCCGATATATTATTCAAGCGTAGCTCAATACCTCGACATAATAGAATTAAAGGCATATCAATTAGATACTAGAATAATTTTTGTACTAGAAATACCTTTAGTCGAACCTGAAAAATACACTCTCTATCACTTATATCCTATACCGATTCTGGATAATCGAACAGGCCTTCATCACATTTTGTCAATAACTAATAAACTAATTGCGCGAAATAATGATTCTTTACTTTATACAACCATCCGCAATATGAAGTCCTGCAAACCACTAGGCAACCGTATGTTCATCTGTTCCAACATCCTGCCATACCCAATTGATACTGATGCAGTCTGCGAGGCTCAGCTTCTGAAGAGACTTGATCATCTACCCAGAACATGCCAAGTTTTAGTCATTCTTGCCAAAGACTATAACATTCAAGAAATCAGTCAGAATTTATGGTTGATAGCTGTTGCAGACCCTCTGCCCGTCACAATAAAATGTGGATCCAGAGATATAGAGACTCAGATCATCAACACAAATACTTTGATGAAACTTCAACCCGAGTGTGGTGCCTTCGTTGGGAGTACAAGAGTTCGTGCCCAGAAATCAGTTGATGTTTACGACAACGTAACCTACAATTACCACCCAGTCAACATCCCTTTTGACTGCTGTAACCATATGCCAGAGAATATTCACTTACCAGATTTGAAGCCTCTGAAGCTAAACAAAATAGATGTAGAGGACCTGAACATAGCCCAGCACAAGCTAAATCAGTATGCCGATCAGCTGGATCAATTGGTAAATCAGCCGTTCGTGAAAAAACACATAAGTTGATTCACGATTCTTACAGTAACACTCATTATCGCACTGATTGCCTTATACATCTTTTGCAAATGTCGAAGACGAACACGTAACATCAAGATTGGAGTAGCCACTAGCAACGATGACAATCCACCCTCTCCACCTAAAAGAGGATCTAACGTTATACAATGGAGAAGAATAATTCCCAGAAGGAGACCGAGCATCCGCCTTGGCGACCCGATTGAAGAAAGTGAAGAGATTGAACTCAACCTCAATAAGCAGAGGACCTGAAAGTTGTCACCACGCGTCAACTTTCATCTTAATGGGGGAGTTGTTATATCCTTTCTCACGAGCAATGTCACCTTCAAGTATGATGCCCTTGGTTCCCACCGTATCGGATGTCGGTTATCTCAAGGAGACGGCGAGTACCGAGACGCCTCGTCAGCAGAATCTGCCCAGCAAGCAAGTTCCCACTGACGCAGCATTCGTCTTTCATATAAATAGTGTAAATTGTAAATAAAATCATGATTCGTTTTTAAGCTTCTATACTGTTAGTTTAATTTTGATTTTGTAAATAAAAATATTTTTTAAAAAGTGAATTTTAAGTCGAGTGATATAACATATATATATATATATATATATATATATATATATATATATATATATATATATATATATATATATATCGATTCTTTCCTATATTCTTAGGAATCGTATCGGTATGCTATCGAAATTTTGCACATTTTTAAAAATAAAACTCCCTAAAAATCTAAATTTTATTTAAATCAATCAATAAGTAATTTTTCTGGTTGAGTTTTTAAAATATTTTATTAAAATCTTGGATTCGTACTAAAATTTTACTAGTTCATTTCTAGGTAATACTTGATTTTTGTACAAAATTTGAGGTATATGAGATATGTAGTGTTAGTCTAAACAGCCATTTCAATCGGGTAAGTGGTTTTTTAGCTATACCGCGAACAGACAGGCCAACGGAATTCACAAAATATTGTTATTTAAATTTTAAGAAATTAATACAACTCAGAATTTTATCTTTAAGTTCCCACAAGTGAAAGGGTCTGTTTATTAGTTTTTGCCAAGTGAGTTTTGTAACATGATATCTATACGACGTTGACATGATTCATAGCCAGATTTGTTATGAATAGTTTTTTCTAGATTTATGTGTTTAGATTAGAGGGGCACGTTAGAATACCGATATTTATTGAAAAATAGGATAGGTAGTAAGAAAGCGAACTTCGAACTGTAAACTGGTTAATTATTAAAATAACATTTGTGTCTTTAAGACACGGCGTTTTATTTAATAACGTAAAAATATGTTTTTCGGCATCTAGGGGCCCTAAAACGTGAAGATCTCTAAAAACCTGGAAGTATATAATACATATCAATAATATCTAAATTATTGGATTTAATGGGATATTATTACTTAATAAAGTACTTTATTATTTAATATAAGTACACAAATCTGTTTTAAAACAATGTAGCAGTGGGTGACTTGTAAATACTCCATTTCCTTAATTTTAACGTTATTAAACTTTTAACAGATTAGTTAAATCGGATGGTTACTGTTAGATTTTATTTGGTCAATAAAAAATAAAATTATATATCAATTTTTTTTTTATTTAATTAGAAAGTTAGATCACGCTACTTAAACATGGATTTTCAATACGCCTTAATAAGTTTTTGAAAAAACTATTAAGTAATTCAGAAATTTTCAGAATTATTTTATTGAACTTATCCCCATAAATTATAGAAATATATCTTTTTTGTAATTCTGAAATTGTCAACATGTTTTTTTAATTTCGTTGATCTGTCTATCTATCTATCTCTTGGCAGCATAACTAAAAAACTGCTTAACCAAACAACTTCAAATCTGATACAAAAATAGAGGGTCACATGGGAAAGAAGTCATACCAATTTGGTGGCTATGAAATTAAATTATGCAGAAAAATTAAGTGTGATTTAGTGATAAACTAATAAGATCCTGTACCAATCTTAACCAAAATCGCAGCCTAATAAAAAGTTCAAAAATATAATATAAATAAGCCCGTAAATTTCCTTTACCTGGAACTTATTTCGGTATGAATCTACCCTATTAATAGGGATAGTAAAGTGTAACCATAGTCATTTAGTAACACATATAATACTGTCTTTTCAAACATTTTTATTGGGCGAAATTTGGTTCCACCCACTTGGAATAGTTCCAATATTTTACATGTTATTGTTAAGGATGTTTGTTTACTGGCTGCCGCATGCCAATGGTCAGATTATTTTCTGTTTAGAGGAAGTTTATACTTATCTGTTGCAGTATTTTCCTCAGTTTAAAACGTTACTTTAAATAAATATTTTTATACTAAAATGAGTTATTTAACTGAATCACCCAAAATAGAAATTTTAATGATAATTGGCTTTGGCGCAAATATTTCACATTTTTTGAACCTGCACCCTTCATAATATTAAGATTGGGCTTTCCCAGATATAATATTAACTAACTATCCACTAAAACATTATAGGCTAAACTAAACAGCTTGAACGTTCTCACGTCTATAGGTTTTAATTTATTTGTTGAATGGAGCGGAAACATCATTTTACTTAGCATGATTCAAAAACAGAGAAGGCTTGGATTATGTACGTATGTTAATGACACGCTCCGCCTCTTTCAAAAACAGTTTGGACTGCTTAAAATTCATCCACCTGGATAGTGCCGATAGTCCTAGGATACTTGGAAGAACGAGCTTCTGCAATTATGTGTTCCTTTTAGTAAACCCTTGGAGAAAATCATAGCAGACTGTAAATGATTTCCTGAAGCACTTATTATAACACAAGTTGTCAAGCGCCCTTTTCACACTAGCTCCATTTTCCATCGGAAAGCGTTAGTTCGCCTAGGAGGATTTGCATTGAGATAATTTATGAACTGAAAATTCTAATTTTCATGTCCCAGTGTTACCCATTTGACTCTAAAAAAGACTTAACACGTTAACCTCCAATTGTATCTAAGTTATTTAATTGCACTAGTCACTGCTTAAAGTTTTCAGCTAAACTATCTCTATACTAAATAAATAGTGTTGATGCGTGAAATGTTTATTTAAACTACCTTCTACTAATTTACTTTTGGTATGGTATTCACGACAAATTATAAATTCAACACTTTTGATGTTCCCACCTGAGGTGTACATAGCCTGTTTTAGAAGTGGATAACATATATTTCCAACGATATCTATAAACTAGTTGTAGAACCATAAAAAAATCCAGTTCGCACTTTTCGTCTTGTCTCACTGTTCTCCTACATATGGTGCATGTGATACAAAGTTCGCGAAACCTAATTATTTTTAACCAATATTAGATGAAAATAGTGATTTAATATTATTCAATATTAAATCAAATTTTCGTTTTATTTCATTATTTATGAATGGGGGGAGCATTTACTCTTTATTTTGTCTAACGAAATAACAAAAGAAATTATACAAACTGGTTCCGCGAAAAATCCGCATACATAGATACAATAGAAATCATGCAATGCTCTAAACAGGACGTGAGCACGTGCTCGATAAGAATTTTTTAATCTTAATTAATCCAGTCTTTTTTTCCGTCTATTTCAGTTTGATAAATCTGTTTGGTAAGATGTTGCCTAAGCCTTATTAATTCTATACTAATCGTTCATACCCTAGAATTTTCACTATCCGTAATTAGGTACCTACTCCTGTCTGTCTCTCTACTTATTACCTCATTATTTTCGATCTTATCAACATATTTGTTTAATGTAATAGTTAATATCGACATCTCTCATTTGAATATCAATCAAACATATGAGGTCCAGATGCAAACAGTTATCATGATCAACCTAAATCAGCTTTAATTCCCTCCTAAAAGGAAAGTATTGTAATAGTAATTCGGTAAAATTCCATCTCCTGGAATAAAACCTCTTTTTAGGAAGGAAAATAGTAAAAAACGTAATTTTTTTTTTTGTTGATTACGTAAATAATGTTAATAAATATAAATAATAATAAATAAACTAAAAATTAACAAAAAAATTAAATAAGAACAGTTTACACGATTTGTATAAAGTTATAGTATCTCATAATTATACCCATATACATATATATATATATATATATATATATATATATATATATATATATATGTATATAGATTGTTTATTCGAGTAGGAAGTATGTGTAAAGGGGAATTTACCTATGTTTTAAATTTTTAATGAATGATTTCTCAACATTTGCACGGGTCAAGGTCAAACGGTTTAATATTATATAACTTGAATAATACCGTCATTTTCTTTTCTAAGCAAACGCCTGTAGGTATTTGTCGCTTTTTTAATTTTTCCTCGAACAATACCTACATCAGATTCTGGCGGCTTGCACGAAACACTTATCGGTTACGTGTATTTATTATTCATTGACCATTGATTACCATTAAAGCGATCGAACATAAAATACATTCAAGAAAATCAGAGAGGTAACCAGGATCAATAGCCTATTTTAATCGTTTACTTTCCAATGTGTGTAGTTAATAAAAAAATATATATTCTTATATGTTTTTTTTTATATGTAATTAGCTTTTGCCCGCGATTTGGCACGCGTAGATGATGAAGTAATATAAATACTGATTAAGGAATTAAGAATAAGTTTTGCGCCAACTTTGCAGACTAAAATTTTTAAGATGTAATAAAATATTATTTTTCACTTTTTAGTGCATTTCTATTTTTTTGCAAAAAATATATTTCATTCTTTTAGTTCTCTTTATATGAGATTTATTATAATAGTCAGGTTTAACCAAAGGACCCACTACATATATAAGATCATTGTATAATAGTATATCTTTATAATTTTTTTCTTGATAGTGAAGGCACATATTGTTCAATGTGTTCCCTATGGGCCCACTCCGGCACTGAATATTATCTAAAAATTTAATCTAAATTTGTCAAACTATCGCGGAGTAATCGATTTCCATACATTAAAAATTTACCCAAAAAAACTGGAGGGTGATTTTGTCACGATTACAATACTTAGCTTTTAAGGGAAGTAAAAGATATACATATCGTCGGACTGAAAACTCTCCTCCTTTTTTTTTTAAAGACGGTTGGTGTCATAATCACGCTCAATGGTATCAAATTATTGTGTTGTCATCCGAGTTACATATGCCTGAAAGGTTTCAATTCTATACGACTTAACTTAATGTTTCTCCATACAAACACCCCCGTGTACCCCGATAGAAGAAGTATTTTGAAAAATAATAAAACATGTGTTATTTCCGAAACCATATTT
Source organism: Kuschelorhynchus macadamiae (assembly GCA_030620095.1). Classification (NCBI taxonomy): domain Eukaryota; kingdom Metazoa; phylum Arthropoda; class Insecta; order Coleoptera; family Curculionidae; genus Kuschelorhynchus; species Kuschelorhynchus macadamiae. The sequence goes on along the minus strand of JAUTXW010002132.1, from coordinate 30,714 downwards.
ACAATGTGTTAGCATATTCTAACCTTTTCTTTTCATATAAACTTTACCACCCCATTTTATCAACTTATGGCCCGTTTCAAAAATAATAAACATATGTTGCTTTATTTATTTTGAAGTCTATGTTTACAAAGTGTCATTAAATATCGTAACTTAACAACTTTTGTCTTCATACGAACTTTACCCCTTTTGACCCTTTTACGGATTGAATTTGTAAAATTCCTGCTTAGGGCACCCTCACTACTCAAGGAAAATCTTGTTCTAATTTATAATCTCTATATCACCGGTTTAGGCGGTGCGACGTTAGTCAATCAATCAACCAGTCTCGATACTGTTTATATATATATATATATATATATATATTTGGAATATGCTATATTCTATTTTGCTTAGAAATATATATAACAAATAAAATCCAAAATAAAGTATTAATTAAATAATTTTATATTATTTAAAACTATCAGGTTTGTTTATAATTTTATTGAATTTAGTTTTCGCAACCGCACGCGAATTTACGTAATGAATACTAAATCGAGATTCTTTACTATATACAAACATAAAGTACTCTATATTATATAGTTTAATGAACTCGTCATTCGTGAAACGTAAATATAATAAAAATTAAATATCATCGATACAAGTTAACATTTATGTTAATTGTCGGTGCTCTTCAGTTCATTCCAATATTATTTTTTATATTTTACGTCTGGCAAGCGAGACTAGCATTTATTCCTGTAATGGTTGGCAATAGAAAAAACACTTCATATTGGATATTCAGCGAATTTTATTGTTCAAGTCGAGTTCACTATAAGAGTAATTCAAAACGGACATGATCTATCTATGGATTTTTAAATGAGGCCCATTTTTTATTTCGGATATTTTTGTATAACATACCTTTCGCAAAAATGATACTTGAAAAAATATTTTTCAATTTGCAAATGGCCAAGTTGGACCTGCGGTAAATAATAATACTATGCGAAACGTGTGGTTTGCGTAACAATGGTAATTATTCTTTTGTTTTTGCTCAAGTGTCCCTGTCAAGTATCGTAGTAAATGAATTTCAAGAGGTGTTTATTTTCTTATATTTATAAAGGGATAGATGAATGAATAATAACTGACAGTTTCCTTTAAACGAACTAACAGATATAATTTAATTATTGGGGAATGTCGCAGCCAAATTAGATTAGCAAAACGCATCGGTATCAAATGAATTAATGCATTTTCGTAGAAGACAACCAAACTGTCAGGTTTTCCGCAAAGTATTGCATCATTTCAAAACAACTGGTAGTATGTGCAACATAAAAAGAAGGAAAAAAACAGTTTATAGTGGGCTAGGAACACGAAACTACGGTTATTTTTAGCGTAGTGAACAATCCATTATAATATTACAAATCCTTATTGGATTGTATAAGATAGCCGTAGACAATTATTAAATGTAATTTTCGGAATGTAAATTATTTTACCATAATTTTTTGAAGGCACTTTAACGAATGGAATTTACTAAAATTGTTTAATTGCAGGTTCGATAAGATATTTGATACCATCACGATGGAATACCCCCTCATTAAGTCCACATTGTTCACAGTTACCTGGATCAAACTTATCCAAGCAAATGGTTATGAAGAAGAGGGAGTTTCAGATCACGCGAGATAACCTGAACTTATTTCATGCGAGTTTTGTGTTAAAGCACAAGTATATGTAATTCTAACAACTACCATTGAAGATATAAAAAACATAATTAGAATTGTGTTTTTCAAAATTAATAATACTCTTACAGTTGGTTAGACAAAACTTAATTGCTTTTTAGAATATTTAACCGAGCTTTCGGATTTGACAAGCTGCTTAAAGAAATCTAAGAATTCGCTGTAAAATTTGACATTCCGTTGAACATTCTAAACTTTAATTAAGCTTTCTGCAACCGGCCGTACGACTTAATAATCACAGACGTTTGTCCATCGAACAAAATGGAAACACGTTAGAGCATTTGGGAATTGAACGTTTTGTAATATCACTTACTTCATCCATGTTTTTAACAATATTAATAGTTTTCATATTTCAACTACAATTACATTAAAACCTACTAAATTTTGATGTAATTACAACTACCACTATTAATATAAACTCTTTTTCTTATTTTCATGAGATAAACCATTTCTTACAGTTTTAATTTATAAAAAATAAATCGGCATAACCAAATTCATTGGTTAGTTTTAATGAACCCCTATAGCTAATTACCGTAGTAGTGTAAGACAATATATAATAATGAGTAATTTACGCCACACTCACCAGCAACACCTGACCTATAATCATCTCATTCTCAACGTACACAAGATATAAATAGTTCTAAAATGGCAAGAAATCTTTTCATACCAGTTAAAAACTAATTAAGTTCAGCCATTAAATTTAACGAACGCAAGTAACTGTTATCTTACCATTAATATTATTAATAGCATACAAAAATAATATAAGATTAAACTTTAATTGTATTTTCACTTTGACGCCCATACTGTATAAATCACACCATGGGTATAAGAATTTTTATTTTTATCAACTTCTTCATAATGAATGGTAAAAAACTAGAATGTTAAACACAGCTAATGTAATAAGTTAGTATTCAATGAGGCAGAATACTACAAAAATAACTTACGTTGGAGGATTAACGATGTTAAAGAGTTCGACGGGTGACGTAGGCACCCTTCTTACTATCATCTTTTTGCCATCTGTCGAGCCCATTCCTACCGATGCCCAAGATCGAACCGAACCCGCGTCGGAAAAAGGCCTGGCCGCACTCATACTCATGCCGTAACCTGAGTCCACGCTACTTGGAGGTTTATTATTTTGTACGCCTAAAAAAACCAGGACAAAATTTAAAAAACTGCTTGTCAAAAATATCAATAAGAACAATTTAGTTCGTTACATAATTTTTCCTTGCATCTACTTCAAAATGTTAAAAATGATTTAATACTATCTTTCAAAAATTTTTAACCTTGTTTTTTCAGCACATGAAATTAAAAAGCTGTTTTATGATATAGTTTTGCTATTGCTTTCCGCAAGCTTTCAACGTTTATCTTATTATATGAAATAGGTCCTTTTCAAGTTTAGATTTTAGTTATATATTTCATAAATATATCCTATGATCAAAAACACTGAATTAAAAAAAATAAATTAGATAGAAATAACTTACTTTTATTCATGCTACAACATTTGCTGTTTCCTTTTCCCACGTTGTTTTACACAAACTTTAAACCCTCACTGCTCACCATTCGTTGATTCGTCAATTTATTAATTCGCTCGAATAGTATGGAGGATTCGATTCATCTGTTCGATGCGTTGCGCAGCGATTTCCTCTTTTGGTCGAATAATCAAATAGGGTTTGACCTCGGCGACCCGTAGGTCCGAACCAAATTTTATTTTTTTTTTGTTTTTAACATTGAAGACACATGAAATCCATGTAAATGTTTAATTGATGAATAGTGTGGCTGAAATATTCGTCCTGTCGTTGTTTGGCCTATTCGTTCATTCGTAGGCATGGGCGAACCAATTTAAAGAATCGAACCGAATAGTGAGTAGCGGACTTAAGTGTGTATGAAATCAATTTTGTATAAAATCGCAAGAGTTGTAGCTGAAAATTCTTAAATAAGTTTCTTTTTATTATTTTCACCAATTGAAAATTTGGAAAATTATCAAAAATGTCTCGAATTATTTAGCTTCTAACAGGCATATATCATAAAATAACAATTTATCGTCCCGTATAGTACATTGGCTATCATCATTTAATGCATTAACTATTAAACCGCTAATTTCAAAACCCCATGTTTTCGTTATTGATGAATATATTTCAAAAAACATTTATGACTGAGAGATAATTTCTCTTTCGTTTTTATAGGACTTTGTATTAAGTTACCCATTTTGTTTTATTAGACGAGAAAACATGAAATGTATACCTGTGCATATCTATCAAAAATTTATAGGACTATGACACACGAACAGAGCCTGGTTTTTTCCTTTTTATTTGATTTGAATCCACATGTCTCCAAGGTACACAATTACTGTGTATATACTGTGGATACTTGGGAATGCAACACAAGGTAAAAGACAAAATCAAATTTTTCTTTCGAAGTGTTTGAAACAAGTGACACACGAGGTTGGACAGATAAAAAATATTATACAATAAAATCTGTTGCGTTTACTAGGCTGGATACATTCTGCCACAGTATGTAATGAAATAAAGGTTTTTTTTCAAAAGTTGAAGTAACGGTAGAATAATTACTGTAGATGTGAAACCGACGTAATTTAAATTAACTAAATATTGCATGAAAAGATTTTAAAAAATTACATTAATCGCTTATATCCTTTCAAGTATTTTGTTTAATCGAAGGTACGAAAAAAAAATAAAATTATATAAGCGTGTATACTCAATAAAAATTAAAACGGCTGTGAAATAAGAACGGAAACACGAAAGTAAGTATTACATTCACAATAGCTACCTTACCGCAACTTCAACTTTTGAATAACCCTGTGTATTTTCATATGTCACGGGGATATTGTCGCAGAAAGTGTCCCAATCAGCGCGTAAACTTATTAATAAAATTTTCGTTACCCCGTGTAGCCAATATCTGACGTCCAACTTAGTGTTTAAAACAAAGATATACGTATTTTAAACACTGAAAACAAAAACTCAAGGCTCATTTTCTTAAAATTTGATTTTATTTATTAATTTATTTACGGCAATGTCGTTTACAAATTGCTCTCAAATAATTCTAAACCTAATTATAATACATAACATACATAGAATTTTAAAAATCGATTATATTTTGCAACAATTATATAAATGTATATTTTCTCTATTTAACCACTCTTTTTATTTGAGTTTTAAGAGGGTTAAAACTTATAAAAAAACACCTAAAAAAGAAAAATATATCATGTTTATGTTTCGCCATCATATATATTTTTGTTGAATATGCACAATTAGATTTTTCACAGTTTTTATTTTTCCTCGTAGAATTAAACAAAATGAGTTATTTAATACCAAGTTTATGTAAGAAGAAGAATCGATATTTTAGACAAAAAAAAATGTATTTTAATTAATAACGAAAATATGGGGTTTTGAAAATAACGGTGTTAATAGTTGATGCAATATTGTAAGTGTTGTGATCAGTGTATTATATCAATATGCAAAATAAATGAAAACATTAATTGACTATGTTTTGGAAAGGCGCATACAATACCTTCTTCGGATGGATTTTAGAATTTAGAAATTGTAAAATATAAATAAAGGAAGTTGAGTGTATATTAATATAATAGACATTACATAAATATGAGAAATATTGGTTCTAAGTAAGTCTCAAATATCTAAAGCAAAAACTCACCTTGAATATCACTCATTACGTGGTGATAATTCTTCAGGGATCTTATACTGGGATCTCTACGAAAATTTGGACTGCTCATGCTAGAAACTAGAGTGACTCCTCCATTTGCACCGAGACTCGTGCTGGGATGGCCTGGATCGATATTGTAGTACTGCCTATTTCTATTGGTGTTCGACCTCCTCAACGATCCTGCCGGACTAGAATGCTTGCTGTCGATCTGCTGCGGGTGGTCGATGAGTCTTTTATGTTCCAAAGGTGTCGAAGGCACTGGATCCGACCCTCTAAGCTCTTTCATTTCTAGCCGTTCTTCATCATCTTCTGTAAAAATTATTACACGAAATGTTTTTAAATCCACATTTTAAAACTTACTGAAAAAGAAAAAATACAGCAACAATATTCAAAACTGTCAACAACTATAACATATAGGTAAAATTCCTTAAAATTTCGATTTACTTAGAAGCATTAATTAATTTGAATTTATAGCCATCTTGATTTGAAAGGTAAATCTAGCAAGTTAGATATTTTTTAAAAGTTGAAGGATAAAGCCATGTAACTGATTCCCTGCATCAATCTTTTTAAAAATGTGTCAAAAGACCGTGGGACACCCGGTATACCATAATAAGGCACATCGAATTAATAATTAAAATTAATTCGTTCTGCCTTATTGTCAACGTAAGAAGTTTTCATGCATGAGACTCACCTTGAGTAGCACAGCTGGCGTTATCATCACCGAAATCGTTTTCTTCTGGTACTGTTTCCACGTCACTTTTCAAATTGATTGTTCGTTTTCCCAATCGCCAAGAAGGCTTAATCTCGTCAGTCGCCGCCATGAGCTGCTTCGTTTGTTTTTTGTTCACCGCGTTGAACTGCAAATTGAGGGCTTGCACAGAAGACATGTTTTTTAATTGGAAAATTGCCCCGCGTTCAATTTGTTTATTGTTAATACGCGACCCGGCGGGCAGACACCACTGTCGTTATTGTTGCTTTGCTACGCGACGACTTATAATGAACCATTATGGTGTGACGCTGGTTTTGCTCTTCCGTTGTAGTACATGATTCTGCAAATCAAAAGGACAACGAAATTTGTCTTCACTAAATTTTTTGTTTGCACAATTTAATTGTTCTAATCATATTTGTTACTAGGAAAACTTTTTCTGAAAATGAATCAGTCTATAAAATATTATAAAATAACAGGATGAAATGTTGTCGGCTTATAAAATCAAAAACAGTTTGGATTTTATAGATGTATTTAAAATCTGTTAGGCCATGCGAATATAGTGCTTTTTATAGTTTTACCGTGTTTGAAACGTAACAACGGTTTTACCCATTAGTTTGATAGACGCAATTACAGAAGAATTAAAAAAAATGTTAAATATAAAAGTTGTAGAGTTTTTTACGTAAGTAAAGTTATAGCGCTTCTCAAAATGCATAACAGACCCTACATACATTTATTAAATGGAATACCCTGTATATTATATGTTCATAAAATTGGGTTCTGCTTGATGAATACAAATACACCAGGTCTGATACCTTTTAGAGAGAGATAGAGAACGATCTATTAAATTGTGGACCCAATGGGAATGCTATTTGCATTTCTTCTTATGACAGGGTCTCTGTGAAATTTCAAGGGATGCTCTAAAGATAAATGTAGGAGACCTAGTATATTTATAATTAGGAAGGAAGAGCCTATTTTATAGACATAATACATGGGGTGCTATTTAAAAAATGAACTACGCCTAAAACCCTGCAACTTTGACATTTACACCCGTATTCACTAAAGAGGTTTAAATTTAGACCAGGTCTAACTTGACAGTTATGGGTTTAAGATGACATTTTGAATTTTTCTAAATGTCACAACATTTGAATAAATAATTTTTCTAAATGTCACAACTACAAAATGATAGTGACATAAGCAAAACATGCCCTTTATCAAAATGAAAATCGATATTATTTCTAGTAAGACAAAATGATGAGTCATGTTATTTCCAATTATAACCAATTAGGTGAAATTGTTTTAGTAGTGCAAGAAATTGTTTTTGGTATATACAATGTACAATTTTTCTTTATTTCTTTCTATAACGAATAACTTTCTAATTCAAAAGGCAAAAATCTTTTCGTCAAATTTAAAGAATAAAATAAATAGTCGTGCGCATCGATTTTTCTTTGGAGTTGGACACATTTTAAGCATATGTTTTATTCTGCATTTTCAATAATGACAAATCTAAGATTTCAAAGAAAGTGGGGGTAGAGTAATACATTATTTCGATTTTATTTTTCGAATTATCATTTTAATCTGTCTATCTATCTTTCTAATGATACCCTATTTGGTTGGATTTACTTGAACAGTTGGTGCGAAAATGGCTTTAGGAACCCTAACTCTGAAGTTATGATATTAGAGAAACTGCACGTAAATTTTAGTTATTAGGAGTCAAAAAAACTAAAATCATTATCTAAATTACTTATTTTTAATAAAGTCGTGTAATTTAAATGCCGATAAAACCGAGAACGGAACTAAATTCTTTATTTATCGTTTGCATTTTTTTGTTAAAATGAATAAATTGGAAAAGAATTTATAGGTAAAGTTTACTGTAGTTTCTTCACTCATTCATTGTGGTTTGCTGTTTTTGAAATTGTTTAAATTTTACTGTAAAAAAATGATTTCTTCCATTCCAGAACGAGTTGAAATTGTTAAACTTTATTTTCAATCTAATAATTGTGCTACGCTTACTGCTCGTTTGTTTGTGTGAATCAATTCGTATATGTTGCCAAATTAGTTCAAAAGTTTGCCGATTGAATATGTCTGTAATGCGAAATGCCTGTCACAACGAGTCATCAGAAATGAAACTGTCGAAGTCATTGTTTTGAAACACGTTGCATTAGATTATACTCAAAGTACCCGTCAACTAGCTCAAGCCCCAAGTGTCTCTCGTTAATCCATAATAAGAATTTAAAACCTCACAAATTTCATCCATACAAAATTAAATAAGTACAGGACCTAAATAAGGATTATCTTAATTGAATGCAGCAGTTTTGCGATAAAATTAGTCAGCGTTTAATTGAAAATCTGAACTTATTATTTAACACTTGCTTTTTCTATTAGTGTACATTTTATTCGAATGGGGCTTTAAATAGGCATAATTCTGTTACCGGGATAAGATGTAACCCACATTTATTTCTTGAGGTTCATACTCTAAAACCCCCAAAAAATTAAGGTGTGGTGTGGTATATTAGAAAATCGTATTATTGGGTTACTTTTTATTTTTGGAAATTTAACGCATGAAGTGTACCTGTAATCAATGTTTATACCAGAAATAATAGAAAATTGATAAGCAAAATATTGATCAGCTTCATTTCCAGCAAGATCGAGCGCCTCCACACTATGTTGTTGCAATAAAACAATTTTTAAATAACCTGTTCCCTGGCCGGTCGATTGGTAAGAGAGGTTGAATTGAATTGATTCTATAGAAGATCTTGACCAACGGATTATAGCTGAGTGCAGATCCATAACATCTACGAAATATTCGGAATAGATTTGAGCAAAAACCAAAACTAAAAAATCCTTGTGACCAAAATCAAAAACCAGAGGCAAATAAAAAAAAAATGTGCTTGCAAACATTTTGTTAGGATTTTTAGCTCTGAATGAGCATTTGTCGTTTAACTGTTTGTATTGCCCAATACAGTATCAAGTACAATTTTATATTTATATTGAAAATAAATGGTTTTGCTTTTTTTAAAGTTAGATAATTACAAGGATAAAGTATGAAGTTTTATATAAACTATTCATGGCGTGGCGAAGTTAAAAGAATGTAAATTCAATTTCGGAATATGTTCTTCTTGCCTATTTTGCAAAGCTGTCAGAAAAAGATAAATCTTCCTCACTGTATTAAGGAAAAATTGCAAGCAAAAAGTGGAAAATCAGCGACGAGGTCTAGTCAAGTTCAAAGTAAGATAAAATGGTAACTACGTATTATAAAAAAATTCCTGCGCGTCCGACTTCAAAAAAATATGTTATGTATAGGCAATTTAAATTACATTTCGGTTAAAAATGGGTTTGTTAGTAAAAAGTAAAAAAAAAACTAAAGATATCCTGTGTGTGTATAGTACGTATTGGCGCTAGTTTTAAAGCAATGTTATGCCGCCCCATGGATAGTGAAAAAGAGCACTTACAAAATAATGTATTGTATAAGTAATTTCTGCTAGATTTTTTCGAAATTGTCTTTTTTCATTAAAATTTTTAATAAAAACAGTTTTAGTTTATTTTTAGGTTGCACTAATTAGGGGCAAAATGGGAGCTTATTGCTTAGTGCAAATTCCTAATCAGTCCCTCGAGAGGGACTATTGGTGTGAAAAAATGTCCACGTTTATGTTATTCCTGTGACAGCCTTGAAAATTCTCTTCTCTTGTAACTGGGCTATTATACAAAGATTAATTGCGCAATACGTCTACGATATAGCTAAAGACATGGTTACAAACTAAGATTGGAGCACTTGATTTAACCTTACTTGGTAACTGTAATCCCTTGCAATTAAACTTGAAAAATATAATAATAACATTTGCCAGATCCAAAAGAAAATTAAATTTTCTTTTATAATTTGTTAAATTAATGCCCAGTTTCTAAGTGGTATTTAATATTTATGGTAAGAATAAGACTGCCTTGAATGATTTAATTCGAATTTCACACATCTAGAATAATGAAACGCATGTTTCTTTCTATGTACGATATTTTTTATTTTGTACTACGCTAATAATTTGTATTTATAAATTACAAAAAAAATACATTTCTTTAAAAACCGTATAAAAAAATAATTGTTTCTGTGTAAGTACTTCAAAAGAGGAGGAGGTTTTCAATTCGACCTGTACGTATTTTTTTTATCTTTGTTCGCCAATATTGTTTTAACAGCTTGGCCAGTTTTGATGAGTCAAATACCAAATTGTAGAGGATATTTCTTTGGTTGTCCCATATACATATTTTGATTTGAAATCGGTTCACCCGTTTTCTTGTAATAATATTATTAAGAAAACACAGGTATAAGGGCGGTAAAGGCAGAGAGTTTTATAATTAAATTTACATTTTTTTAAATACCCTTTTCTAAAGCATTGAGGTCTGTAATAGACACACAACCTCATTTGTTAAAAGATATCTCTTTTGCTATCTCGTTAAGTAATTTTAATAATTTGAAAGTCCTGAGACATTTTCAAGTTAATAAATTAGTATTTGGTTAGTACGAGTTAAATTAGATTTAGGTACATACTAGTATTAAATATATTTAACTCGAAGAAAGTAGCTGTCATAGATAATTTACTTTTACTTATTTTTCCTAAGTATAAAATCGAATTTTAATAGTTCCGTTTACTTGTCTATTTATATATGCTACAAATTACAAATAATCGTATGAATGTAACTTGTAAAAATCACTAAAAAGTGAGAAATAAAATATTAAAAAAAAAATAGAATCGACTTCATAGAGTTACGTCACTATTTGAAGTCGAATTACTGAGTAAATCTGGTCGGTGCTGGGGTCGGAATTGTTTTATAGTTTACTTTTAGTTTACCTAGGTGTATCTTCTATAACACGGAAGTCAATAAAATCTTCATTCTCTAACCTAGCCACCAGTTGCAAGGCTCCCAAAATATGTTTGCACTTGTCTCGAAATACGAATTCGTTCTTGGTCTGTTTGAACTTTTATAAATGTCCTATAGGAAGTCACTATTGCCATTTGACTTTGGGCTCAGCGATTGGATACAAATAGCAGTTTTCGCTTGAGTAGTTCCACACTTTCAAAACATATAAGGCTAGATACATACTTGGTTTATAACTAATGTAATATATATATTTTGTAGTAATATATAATGGTTCGGTGAGGCTGCTTTAGGCGACGACTTCAAAATGTTTATATTTAAGGAATAAATAAAATATTACTTTTTTATTTTTATCGATTTTTTAAAGTCGGTTCTATTTTTTTTTAAATATTTAATTAACTAAGAATAATGGGGGCTTACATTTGTATTACTAAATGAATTAGAATTTAAGACATTGTTTCGTTTATTTTAGGTATAAAGTTATTTTTTGTTATACTTTTAGTATAACAACATACAAAATGTATTAAAAATTATAATATTTTTTAGTTCCCTCTTAAAAGAGATCGTAAACGTGTTCAGATCTTTAAGTTTCAGAGTCCTTAAATGCCGAAAAACTAGTTTTCTTAATTCCATGGTTCTGTACGCGTCATCGCTCAAAAACTACTTATTCGGTTGACTTCAATTGTTGGTTAAAAATTAAGGGTTATATGGGATGACTTTGTATTATCAAAACAATATGCCAGAACAAGATGGCGGCCTAATGAAAGGTTAAAAAGGTATTATTAAAAAACTAAGTATTAAATTTACTTCAAAATTAGCAATAAAATCAAGTGTTGTACAGGAATGTACTGGTAATATTTGGTATGAATTAAGATGGCAGAACAAAACGGCGGCCAAATAAGTTTTTTTAAAAATCAATGTAAGAAATCTTGACAATTGAATGTGATGTAGGGATAAACTTGTAAAAATTCAACATGACGGAACAAAATGGCGGTGTGTATCATCAAAGTAAAAACTAATTATTTGTCGAGTTTATTTTAAAATATGCCCAGAATCAAGTGTGTAAAAATGTTTGAAAAGACAGTACGTATAAAATATATATATTATTTGTTACTAAGTGACTATGTACTGAATTAAATTGAGTCACACTTCACTATTCCTAATAAAATAAAAGAATCACGAGGGAAGTTCCCAGTAAAGAAAATTTACCGATTCTTTTTGTTTCTTTTGCCCCCCCACCCACACCTGAAAGCAGTTTCTTGATTCGCCTCTTGATGCTGCACGAATTGATTTAATTGTCAATGTGTTTATTTTAAATTATGTCAGTTACCTAGTTAGGTGTTCATCATCATGGCCAATAACGTTCATGCCGCAACAGTATAACAGTGAAGAAAAAGGATGTGTGTAACGTTTAATAACAACCAACCGAACCGAAAGACACAAAGGTGGCGTGCGTCAGGCACATGCGATGGCGATATGGCAGCAGCGCCGCGAGCGAACTACAACTTTCACAGTCACCCGCGTGTCCGACTACGGTACCGGCAAAAGACTAATCAAGTAAATTATAAATTGTTGTTAATAATGAATGCAATCTAAATGAGCAATTCCCCCATGCGTCCCATCCGTCGCTTATATTTATTTCTGTCGCCGGATTATTCTTATCTTCCTGGCCTTTTTATCTTCCCAGTGGTGACGATAGTCGAAATATTCTCTGATAATTCCCTTATCACTTATCACTCTTGGCAAAAATTTCGGCTAGTCCAGTTTGCTCCACGATTTTGTCCGTTAAAATAATTTTTCTACGACTATCAAATAATTTTTTTAGTGCAACAACGATTGTAGTTAGATAATACGTATTATGGATTACCTAAGCCATGGATAACAGACATCATACCCTTGAGTAATGATTTCATTACTCATGGGCTAGAACCAGTCACAAAACAGTTCCATCATTGCCTAATATCGTGGTTAAAACAATTCATCGCTAATGCCATGTAAAAACAAAAGAGCATAATTCGCCAGCCGACGCCATAATTTTAGATGCTTTCACATTTATATTGAATATAAATTGTTTTGCCTAAATTTCTTTAAAGTTAGTTAATTTCCCTTAAAATGAGTTTAAGCAATGAAAGTTCAAAAAATATGCTCAATCGAAATTACTTAACAAATAGAGCGTGTTCTATTTAAGACAACAAATCTGACCCCCCCCCATTCCCGTTCAACAGTACGAGATCCGACTGCAAGATTACTACTTGTTTTATAATTAAAATGTAATTTTAGAGATAATTATTATTAGAGAAAAACGTTTCTGCGGTATTGGCTATCAAGATATGGCAGTAAGTACTTTTAATTAAAATTTACTTCAGTTTTTTAAACAATTTTGTTCACTTAGTGTCACTAATGCTATCTCCGAAACGGTAATTGCTACGACGTCGATTAAATTAGAGAAAAGTTGCTTATTTTATGACGATTTAAGATCTTTTTCCGTGTTACCAAATTTCTGCTAATTTCTGAGACACAAGATGATTTGTGTGAAATGCCTAAATTTATGTCGTAGAATATTTCAGAAACTATAGTACTATAGTTTTTTTTACCTTACAACATGGTGCCTTCAAATTTCATCTCCGACGTTTCCCGTTCGAGCCACCATCATCAACTTTTACTTTTTTTAAAGCACTTAGAAACGCTTTATTGCATTTTATTTAATATCTAATACATAAATGGAAATTAACTAATCAAAAAGCAAATACTAATATTGGAACACACAACGTTTTACTGCAAAGAATTACATGGTCATTTCCAACACGGAATAAATTCTTACAATTTAGAAACATTTCTTTGTAATTAGGTACATATTTTGAAATTTGAATTTTGAAACCTGGGCTGTACTTGCAAAAATTCCCGGTGAAATGTCTTCAAAGATATTTGTGCAGTACATCAGTGGATAGAAATAATTAGTTAAGTAGGTTGTTAATTTTGTCATAATGATACAATCTTCCTAAAAAAAAATAATATGTCATATATACATATATTATATATTTTTGAACAGAATGCGAGAATATTTTATTAAAAATTAAATAGATAGAATTATTTGCATTTAAATATAAACGAGAAATAAAAAATCTAAAGATAATAAATTATTTAAATTAAACTTGTCTTCTATACAACCACGCCCTTTGAAAGAAACACCCTTTCCAATAATACATAGGTATTTTTTCTTGAAGAAATATTAACGTACAAATTTAATAAGTGGAATGAAAATTCCTGATGGTGAATTAAAAACGATAATTATTTATTTATGAATGTATAAAAAATGTTAAATCAGTGACAGCTCACTCACTATGATAAATTCCAGAAATGAAGATAATTTGATTCATTGAATATTAGGCTAAAATAATGTTTGTTATATGAACAGTGTTATAGTATCATAGAAACACCTCAGATTTAAAACTATTAATCCGATTGTGTGTGTAACTCTGTAATATTATTATGTAAAATGTACTAATAAAAACTATTGTTACAAACAATGTTTAAAATGATGTGCCATCCTTTTTCAGGCATTTTTGGAAGGCACTAACCTTAGGAGTAGTGTTTATCTAGGGCGTAAATATATAAACATACAAATATGTATATATAAACAATATAGCCAAAAAGTATTAGGATTTTTATTTATATTCGGAAAATCTCTCAAGGTATTTTTTTGAAACTTGTTACGTAAAAAAAGTGTTTAAAATGCTACTTTTCCAATCAACTTTCAAAATCAACTGAATCACAGGCGTTCGCCTTGATAGCCCTTTGAATTTTTATTTCGGAAAATTTATGGTACGCCTCTGATGGAAACGGATCGCTTTTACACAATTAACAACTAAAATAACATACTTAAAAGATATTTTTTGTGATATTTTGGTATAATGAACCACTTTCGAGAAAAATAAAAATTTTTACCACGTTATCTCTTTTTTAAGAAATAAGAATTTTTATGAAACTTTGGGAAAATTATTATATAAGATTTTATAATTTGGATAATCAGTTTTGTAATAATAATTTTATTAACATTTCTTTAGGTCGCTGTTTTGTTCCGCCATATTGAATATTTACCAAAATGTTACCATTGTCACCCACATATCTTTAATTTTTGACTAAAAATTAAGGCCAATCGAGTGAGTCATTTGTTAGCTATGTTGCAAACTGCCGGATAGACATACCGACGGAATTGAGAAAACATGTTTTTGGGCAACCAAAAGCGCTAAAATTATGTAAACTCTTCAGGAGGAAATGTTTTCACTATTACAAACATTTTAGTTGGCCGCCATTTTGAATTCGTAACATAATTTTACCAAGTAATCTCTATATCATTTAAAATCAATCCAATTAGTAGATTTTTCAGGGTGATTAATATTAAATATTTTATTAGGAAACCGTTTTGTTTCACCATCTTCGATTCGTACCAAAATAATACCAGTGGATTTAACATAATACTTGATTTTAATGCAAAATTTCAAGTAAATTGGATAAGTAGATTTTCAGTAATAATTTGTAACCGATAAGTAAGTTTTTGAGCTAAGCCGCGTATTGACAGGACGACAAACCGACGAAATTGAGAAAACTTGTTTTTTGACATTTAGGCAGCCTCCTTAAACGTAAAGATCTGTAAAATCTGGTAGAGTGACTTTTCTCACCGTTACAATACTTTCCTTCTACAAGGGAATTAAAAAGACTAGCTTAGTGTATACATTTTGGAAATCAGTGTATTTCATATTATGCCAAAAACACTTCTCAATTATACTTACAACCTGGTTCTTTTTTCTTTATTTTGGTAAGGAAAAAATAATAAAATTATTACCGTTTAAAATGTTGTTGGAAATCTAACCATACTGGACTAACCTGTAACACTTGAAATCGCTCTTAGTTGGCCCTTTTGTAAACTTGTTGATGGCATTATGCTGTCATACTAATTATTAACTCTGACTTTAATAATTATTATTATTTAAATGTAATAATGTAACTTTGTACACAAAGGATTCAATGACACGCCCCCAAAGGTCCTTCGACCACATACCGTTGGACTTTGTTTTATGTGGAGGAGTATTTGAAAAGTGTTTATAAAACAAAACCTGGTTATACTGAAAATTTAAAAAATACTATAACTAAATGTAAGAATATTTCAGAAGAAACCATATTACCAATTTATTTATGTTATTAAATGTTTTTCTAAGGTTATCGCCCTATGACCCTGAAGCTATCCACTTAAAGCCATAAGTGTTACATGTTGTTGACGTCATAATATGTACTATATTCTAGTTAACGAGTATAAAGAAATATTGTCTTAAAAATTGCGCAGCTCAAGACACAGGATCATCGAACAACAACATACGTATATTTCAGAATGAAGTTTGTCAACTGCCATATTTGCTTTTCAAATACATTAATTGTTACTTTCCTCGGAAAAGGGAAGTATTGTCGTAATCGTGAAAAAATCACCTTGAGTACACACGGTATAGTAAATTTTCCGCGATTTAGCGAGTAATAATTTTTGTGACGCTACTTTCTCTGCTTCTACTAACCTAACAGGTGGAGTCAGAGAAAACTCGGAATCAGACATTTTTTAACTTTATATTATTCACATTAACTACTTACTACCATGTTCGCAATTTTTAAATCAAATCACATAAATAAATTGACAGATATTTGATTACTTTTAAGGTTTCCTTAGCAACGCAGGTCTAATTGTCGTACAACAGCCTACCAGTTTAAACTTCATATTTCCATCGATAATTTTCATTCAACTATTCTCAATATTAAATCATCGTTTTTCCCATTACAGAAAAAAAAAAGTGAACTATACGCGCTTCCCGTCGGGAGACAAGACTACCTCAAGCTTTTTTCCCTTGTATAATAAATAACTATTTATCAATTCTGTCCGTGTGTCGGTTCGCGGCATAGCTTCAAACCTACTCCTCAGATTAACTGCAAATTTTAGTCAAAAATTAAGTGTTATATGGAAATGTCCTGGTAATATTTTGGTAAAAATCCAATATACCGGAACAAGACGGCCTAGTAAATCGTTAAAAAAAATTCTACTAAAAAAATTAATTATCCATTTTCCCCAAACATTAATAAAAATCAAGTGTGGACTGATAACATTTTGAAAACTACTCATTAGATTAATTTCGAAGTTTGTTCAAGTATTTAGTGTGATATAGAGATAAACTGATAAAGTTGAGGTATGAAATCAAGATGGCGGAACAAAATCGGAAAAAAAATCAACTTAAAAAATATTATTCAACTTCAATTTTGCAGTAAAATTAAATGTGATATAAGAAAAAAGCTGGTACGAATTCAATATAACGTAACAAAATGGCGGTATACGTCAATGTAAAAACTATTTATTAAATTAATTTTAAATTATGCCCAAATATCAAGTGCGGTATAGGTAGAAACAAAATGGCTCCCAATAAAAATGTTCGAAAAGGTATTATGTGCTACTAAATAAGTTTATAGGTACTGAAATAAATTTTTGTGATTAAATGATTTAGAATAAGTTAAGCGTCGACTTCACGGACTAAAATTTTCAAGGTGGAATAAAATATTATTTTTCAATTTTTACGGCATTTTTTGTTGTCGGTTTTATTTCATTATAAAACAATTTATTTCATTCTTTTTAGTTTTATCTATACTAGTTTTATTGTAAAAATCAGATTTAACAAATGGATAATATTTTTTTCCTGACAAGACCAACACTAGCACTAGTGTATGTTTTAAATTATAAAAAAAAACGTTAATATAGACCTTAATTTTTTTTTATAAAAGTTGTTACGTCTATGGACTACTATAAATCAGAGTAATTCCTGAAATTATAAGGATACATGCAGTAATTATATGCAGTTTATCCATCCTTGGGAAAACTTCCATATTATGATAATAGTCAATAATTCAACTTAATTCAACGTAATACCTCTAAAAGCAATTGCAACTAAAAAGAAATCCATCCCAGTACCTTCTTCGTCTATCAACTAAAGAACGTCACAAAAATAATGGCGTACGAAAAGTTTATAAAAGTGGCCAAGTATTTCCTTCTCTTAGGGGGTTTTTGGCCTTTCAAAATCACAGATAATCCTCGACATGCAAGAATGTACAAGTTCTATTCGGTATTTCAAACCATGGGTTATGCTGCCTTCAGTCTATCTATCATTGTTCAGATGGGCATTTTAATCGTGGAACATAAACCGCCTTCTAGGATCTTTAACGGTATGAATGTTGGTATACTCGTTTTGGAAATCTTCCTAAAAATTTTAATATTCCAGGTAAAAAATTAATTTTATTTAACATCATGGCGAGTGTATTGTTGAATATTTGGCCACATTTTTGTATACAATTTTCTTAGAATTTCGGCGATAATTCTATTAAAGTTCATCAATTACAGCCAAATATGAATTTTTGGAGGTGCCTGGGGAGATTTTTCCCCGGAGCAAAATATTTTCTCCACGAGCATTTTCATAAAATAATATTAATCATTTGAATAACGTGTACCTTCAATTTTAGTATGTTTTTTATAAGCATAGTTTTAACATTTCTTGTGTAAACTTGATATAAAAGCGAAACAACTTAAGGATTTTGGAAAAAAGGTTTAATTTAACACACTTGTCTAATTTTTGTCTAAACTGACTAATCAAAATAGACGATTGTCAGTCTTCCAAGCAAGTCTATTACTTTACAACACTAGAAAGACTGATGAATTTTTCACGATTACAAAATACTTCCCTTTTACAAGGGAAGTAAAGATACCTATTTAAACCAACAGAGGTTGAAAAACCGAACATATTGAATATAACCCTGGAACAATGAGCTTTATCTAAGTACCTTTGTTGCGAACAGAATTAACAGCAAGAAGTTCTGCCCACTTAGACGTATTTTATTTAAACTTATGAAAAAACGTGGGAATATTGAAAATATCACATTTTTTCAAACTGTCAATCCCTATTGAAAACTAAAACAAAATTAGTTGTATTTTTTATCTGAAATAAAATGTAATTTAGCAATATTTATTTTAATGAAACTAAAACCTTTTAAAGTACATTGAAATTTTCCCAAAAATTATGGATTTTTCTTCGACTGTTTTAGATCAACAAAATTCCACACATGTTCCATAACGTGATGAAGGACGAACAAGCGATACAATGCTCAGAGGATGTGGAAGTAAAAATATGTTATCAAGGCGAAGCCGTTTACTGCACCATAGTTAACCTTTGTATGTTTGTGGCAACTCTGTGTTCATGCTTTTTTTATACTCTGGCATCAATTGTACGATACCTGGAGGCAAAAGATATGTCGATATTTAAGGACAATCCCTTCATGCACGAAATGTGGTACCCTTTTAGAAGTGAGATGAACATGCCCCTAGTTATCTTTATTAATATTAGCCTGGTATTGGTAGGAATGATTCTTAACACTGCCACACAGACCACCTTTATTTCTCTAATGATCTACTCAAAATTGCGTTTGAGGATTTTACAAATTCGCTTAAGGAAATTTGACGTGATCGCTAAAGAAAAACATGGCGGCAATCTTTTGTACACCGTTAAGGAGTTAATTGTTGAGCATCAACTGCTGATTGGGTAAGGCGTAAATGTATCACTGCATAAACTTTCAGCTCAAATAACTGTCATTTTTAAGGCAACGTTTAAATGTCTAACTAACTTGAGCGACTACTTTATCTCAGTAACTATAGGGAGGCGGGAATCAACTTTCGTATTTTAAATGAAATACCATAATAATATATATTATTTATTTTTTAAATTCTACTATTTACAATATTTTTTATATAATTTTACCTACAGGGTGTTCCTAGATGTCTGTGAATATTAAAGGAGGTGATGCCTTGGATCATTTAAAGAAAAAAGTATATAAATATGTATTCCAAATGTTTGGTTTTCGAGATACATGGGGGTTAAAATTTTAAGAATAAATAACATTTTCTAGAAGAAGCTTTATTTTTTGTATTTTCTTAAAAGAAAATATTTCTAGATTTTAAAAGAGGTGTTTATGCAAGTTTATGTTTAAATAATTTTTAAATAAAAGCTTTTTTAAATAAATAAACTAAATTACAAACAACTAGGGATCGATGGTAGGGATATATTTGTATACTTAAAATTAATTAGAGAATCAGATCCTGAACGGCATCTCATTAAGCATTAAAACCATTAACCATTAAAATGCAAGCAGTAAATGTGAAATATAATATTTTATTTCACCTAGAAAATTTTACTCTATTATATCGGCGCCATATGTATTCTTAATTATTTGTTAACAAAAATATATTTTTGTACTGAGCGTTATGATATCTAATACCAGTAGTATTATGTTTTACTCTCTGTATTAGTGAAGCCGACTTCATAGAGTAAAATATTCAATTTTAACAGATAGGCACTGGGTCAACTGCATATTATTATGTCACA
The DNA here is from genome assembly GCA_030620095.1 of Kuschelorhynchus macadamiae. Classification (NCBI taxonomy): domain Eukaryota; kingdom Metazoa; phylum Arthropoda; class Insecta; order Coleoptera; family Curculionidae; genus Kuschelorhynchus; species Kuschelorhynchus macadamiae. Next base: position 10,312 of record JAUTXW010002132.1, on the reverse strand, counting down.
TTCTTATTGTATAATATTAACCACACATACCTTTTATTCCTGATAAAATGCTGAACGCATATATGGTTCGATATAACATCGTGTAAACCGTTAAAAATGGCGCGCGCGGTTCTGAAATTTTAAATTTTTTTTCGATATGCTTGTAATGCGACCAGTCCTGTAACATCCTGAATAATCCCTGAAAATTTCATCTAATTTGGTCAAACTATCGCGGAATAATCAATGTACAGGGTGTCGCATTTTGGGTACTTTTGCGGGGGTATCTCCGTTATTTTTATAGATAGAAAGTTGAGGTTTCCGCGACGGTGTGCTACTTTTTCGTAAAACTAAAGATGCCATTAACTAAATTTTCACAGCCCTTTTAGTTTTTAAGATACCGGGCTAAATTGAAAATATTGCATTTTCAGGCACCCGTGGTATCTCAACTATCAGATAACGTATCGAAAATATGGAAACTGTTTCTTATATAACTTTTCCCGTATAACTCAATCCCGCTTTCGGAATTAGTATACAGGGTCAGGTCAAAAAGTTATCCGACCCCACTTTATTTTTTAAGTGGAACCACCAGTATATTTATATATATATAAAATAAAATGTATCTATTTTTACATTTTCGAAAATATATAATAGTATGCACTTTTTCTCAGAAAAACGCAGATAAATGACAATTTTTTTCTGAAATTAAATGCATAATTTAATAGTGGCTATTACAAATTTCAAGCGATGGACCTATATTTACCGGTCCTTATTGGTATTTACCAATTGCGTTCAAGCGGTTTTGGTCTTTCCGTTGTGACGTCATTAACTAGACCTTCATTACGTTATTATTTGAAATTTCAATAACCGGTAAATATTGTTTAGTTGAGCACGGATCATTTGTTCACCCTCGCCCTAAAAGATACAGAAGAAAGGTAAGAGAAAAAAAAAGAAATAGGATGCAACAACACCTTCGTTCTCACGTAGAAAAACTGAGAAGTAAATTGGTGTGCCAAAAACTGACGGTCAGATCATCTTAAAGAAATATAAGTATCAAATTTATTATAGTGCAAGGGAACATTTGCATCCTGGTGATGTCTAGCGCCGGGCACTGTTTTGGTATTTGCGACAAATCGATGCTAGCGATTTGTTTGGCAGACTTGTTATTTGGTGGACGAATGCCTTTTTTCAAGCGCGGGAATATTTAATCGTCACAATATCAGGAACTGGCATAGTGAAAAATCAGCATTTAATGTTCGAAAGGGCACAACAAAGACGCTTTGGAGTTGGGGTGTCATGTTTTATTTTGGGTAGACATATAGTTTATAAGATTTTGAAGGAGGTCTTACAGCACGTAAATACCTAGGAAGTTATTCCAGGACTGCTCGAAAATATTCCATTAGCTCAATATAATTCTGTTTATCGGCAGCAAAGATGAAGCCCCAAGTCACAACTCTAAGCTCTTAAGGGAATATCTTGATAATAACTTTCCTCAAAGATGGATAGGTACCAACAGACCTGTTAGATGGCCTCCACGATCTCAAGATCTCTCAATGTTAGATTTATTTTTATGAGGTTTATATACAAAATGATGTATATAAAACACGATATGACGGCATATCAGAAGTTCGAGAGGCAATTCATTTAGCCTTTCGAAGTCTGCGAATGAGACCAATGGTTATTTTTAAAGGTATTCAAAGAATTACAAAAATGTGCCAATTTTGCATTAGAGAAAATGGTCGTCAATTTAAACCTTTAAAAATATGTTTTTTTTAATAATGTTTTTTTTTTGTGTTTGTTATATTGTTACTTTATGCTTTCAATTGTTTATTATTGTTATTCATAGCCTACTATTAAATTATGCATTTAATTTCAGAAAATGGGACGTCCTGTAAATACATAAAAAAATACATAGGATCGAATTGGTAACCTCCTTCCTTCTTTTTGAAGTCGGTTAAAAAATACCTTTTTTTTAGATTCGTCCAATCGCTAAATGAACGGACAAAATATGTTATGATGTTAGAATTTGTTCTGAATTCAGTATGTCTTGCGTCAGGGACAGCCCGATTAGTTTTAGTAAGTATTATACATTTCTTTATCAAAATATCTATTAGATAGGAAGTAACAATCGGGCTTTTTACAAATTATAATTTTTATTCCTATGTTTAGAAGGATACCGAATTAAATTAAACTACTTTAATGTAGGCACTAAGTAATTATGTACTGTATTAAATTGCGTCAGTCCACTATTGTTAAAAAAGAAAATATTTATAATCAAGGAAGTTCCGGGTAAAGGAAATTCATGCATTTGTAATATTTTCAATTTTCGTTTTTCGAGAACGTTATCGAACGAACCGTTTTCAGAAATACATCTGCTGTTGTGTTGTTAATATACTTAATAAATTTGTTTTAAATTATACCCAAAAATCAAGTATATGATAGGTAGAAACTGGTAAAATATTGGTAGTTTACTGTATTGGATGGTGGAGAAAGAAGAAAATATATTAATAAATGACTATGTACCGAACTAAACTGGCTCACACTTCACTATTCCTAAAAAAAGGAATGCTGATTTCTTTAAATGCAATTTCTGAACAGGGAAATACACAGATCTCTTAAGATAAAAGAGAACGATATATTTGGAGAGCTATTTTTTATTTTATCTACAGATGTTTATTTTTCTAATACGATAGAATAGCTAATATTAACAGCTCCAACTTATATTTTTTCGAAAATGTTTGGGATTCCAATATTTCCCTCATTTAGTTCATATAGTACTAGTAATAATACAATACATTGGCTGTTTATATGACTTTTAATAAGGTTTGAATTTTAAATTTTATTTCTTTTCGGAATTATGGTAGATGTTGATTTTTTTAAACAGTTATCAAACGTACAGTAAGTTTTGTTATATCAGTATTTTACCAAGTATTATAGCAAATTTTGAAAATTTCACTCGTTTCCCTTTTCTGCTACTATTTGTTTTAATTGAAGGCATTTTTTAGATTGAATCAACATCGGGTTTATTATCAGTTGCCAGTACCCTTTTATTGGTACTATCACAAATATTTATACTGGCTTGGAGTGCAAATGAAATATGTGAAGAGGTTTGTATCCTAATTTTAATTACTCTATAGTATTGGCGGGTCCTAAAGCAAGTTACCGGTTTGCCAATTTAAGTAGCAAAAGTGAAATACGTGAACTTTATTTAAAATAGTAATTTAATTTTCAGAGCCTTAAGGTCGCCGACACTATATGTGCAAGTAATTGGAACGAGCAAAGTAAGGAAATACAGAAGCTTTTCTTACTGATGATTATCAGAGCACAAAAACCTCTGGCACTTACAGTAGGTCCTTTTTTCCCGATGACCACTCAAACTGCACTAATGGTAATTATTTATTACTCTTTTCTGAGGGTTTATGATGATTCCTTATTCATGAAAATCGATCGAGGCGCTTAACCTCAAGGTCATAAAAAACAAAAAAAAAACTTTTTTTATCTCTTATGCATCGCGTCTAAATATTATATTAAGAAATAATTTAACTGTAGGTATTCTTTCCTAAAGTCTTTTATTAATTAGAGGCCTAAACAGTATCTTAACATGTGTCGAGATGTCTGCCATTTTTTTGGCCTATTGTTAGCCAGTAGCTTAACTTTCATTTGTACATACATACATGTTTGTTTTAATACTGTAATGGCGTTATTATTATTTTTTTATCCGTCTTGTCGTCTCACAGTATTCCTGTGATTGTGTTTTGAAGAATTTTACCAAGTCAATACAAAAAAAGAGAAAGGATAAAAAACTACTATTGTGAATTAAGAAATGATCTAACGATGCTACATCTGCTTAAGTATGGATATTGGTTTATAATGGTAGTAAGGGTCTGTGGTCTCCATTAGTTTGTACGTTGTAGCTAATGCTTGATGAAGGACTTTCGCTGCTGAGTTGTGTCTTGCGGTGTATTCAGTTCCGGCCACTATTCTACACTTACTTGTTGTGATCAGTCCTCTCTCTGTGTTGACATCTCCTGCAATTGTCGTCTTCAATGGTTGTGTCCTTGATGATGTTCCTTTGGTAGTTTCTGGTTACTATGACTTTGTCCTGAATGGCTAGCAGGAAACCTTTTATTTCGGGGAACTTCTTGTTACCACGTTTATGAAAGCTGTTTATGTATGTAGTCTTGCGCTTTATGAGGTATCTCTGTCTTCCGTGGAGTGTTTTTTCAGACCAGGTATTCATCTTTTCTAGTCGTGATTGGATGTGACTGTTTGCGTTTGCTGCGAGGCTCGTTTGAGACAGGTCGAACGGTTTATAATTCTTATCTGCCTTCACTATTGCCTTATGGAGGTTAGTTTGTTTGATCTGGAAGAATTTTGAGTTCGTAAATTTGTTTTTTATTTCGCGATTGTATATCTATAATTCCCCTGCCTCCTTCTTTTTCTCTCGAAGGTGAGTCTTTCCTTGCATGCATTGGGAACTTCCTGTGTTTAGTGAATTCAGAGCATATGAGAATGTGAATGTTTTGTATGTCTGTGTGTGACCATTTAACGATACCAAACGAATACGTAAGACTAGGTATGGCGAAGGTGTTAATAGTTTTTTTTAGATTTCTGGAGTTTCGTTTTGTTTTTAGTAGTTTTGTGAGTCTGATTTTAAATTCCGTCTTGAGCTCTGATTTGATATGAGTGTGGTTAACTTTGTGCTTTGATAGAAGCCTGGGTATGTCTTCTGACATGTTATCTATGGTTTCACTGTTGATTATTTCCGTCGTAGCGTGGCCTTTCCACTGTCCCTTGTTGATATGAAGTAGCTTGCATTTACTTATACCAAATTCCATATTGAGTCCGGGGTAAAGGTTCCTATAATTTTGTTATTATTATTCACAACCAATTTCTCAACAAATGTTGGGTTCCAAGCCCATCCCGGATGCCTGCATCAAAAGGAGTAGGGTGGTTTATGTTATGTGTTGTACTGTAAGAATTTTCACTATGTGCAAAGTACTGCGCAGGACTGCCTTCTGATGTCGATGATGTTGTTAGTATGCAGTCCTATGATTTTCAGGTTCTGTTCTAGTGTTTTTGGAACTAGTCCAGTTGATGATTATTATTATTATTATGATTATTATTAAATACGAATGTTAAACTTAAATAGGGTTTCTGGGTTGCCTGTATCTCAAAATACAAATAACCAGGCTAGGTTTCGAAGCGTGACAGCGTGTAGGCCTCATCAATAAAGCCATAACACAAAAGACTGTACATTTGTAATCCAAACATTTTGGCAATACTGTAGTTATATTTTCAAACATTTTATTGGGCATCATTTTGTTCCATCATATGGATTCGTAATATTATTTTACTAGTTTCTGTTATGTCACACTTGATTTTTGGGCATAATTTAGAATAAATGTAAGAAGTTTTTGATTGACTTTTTTTAACACTGTCATTTTGTTCCGTCACGTTTATTTCGTACCAGTTTATTTCCGTATCACATTAATTTGTCTGCAGAATTTGAGATCAGACAAAAACGGTTTTTTTTTAATTTTTTTGGCCGCTATTTTGTTTTGCCAATTTCAATTTGTATCACAATTTTACAGTTTTTATGTCACTCTTAATGCTTGCACAAAATTTGAAATTAACTTAATAAGTAGTTATTCAGGATGATTTCTTAAACGTTTTATTATTCTACCATTTTGATGGATTCGTGCCAAAATATTACTTGTTCATTTCTATGTAACACTTAATTTGTATGCAAAATTTAGAGTAAATTTTATAATTATTTGTTTTAGTAATAATTCAGGTTAGTTAAGGGAATTGGTTTTATTGTTATTTTTTGCTTTATATTGATACCGGGTTACCTATATTAGTGTCGCCTATATTAATATGTTTTGTTTTTTTCTGTTATTACACTAATTTTAACCAATCAGTTTTTTGGTTTTTTTTTACTTATTTATTTAACTTTGGGGAATAAAAACTTCTAATTGGTTTAATTTGTTTCAGACTGTCAAAATCGCTTATTCATATTTGTCATTCATGATGCAGAATTACGGGATTAACATAGGAAGGCAATAATTATTAATGGAAATTGTACCTCACGTAGTTGTAGATATTAATAAGAAGCACGATTATTTGTAAAAATAATTATTAATCAACTGGTTTATGAGTATGTAGTATATTATTTAATAAAGGATATAATCAGCATCAAATTATCGTTTTTTTTTCTGTTACCAGATGACGAGTCATGAACAAATTATAGATTCGGAGCTGTATATATAATATGAATCACAAATTCATCTTTAAAGGTTATATTTTCATATCTGGAAGTTTTATTTTTCTCTCATATTGGGTACTATGTTGCCAATTATAAGCAAGTTTATTACTAAATTGTTTTTTGTTTAATGTATTAAATAAACTGAATTTGGAAAACACTAATATTTACAATAATAATAACATTAGATAATCAACTATATAAAAAAAAAAAAAATGATAATAAAAACCGGAAGATATATAAGTGACAATAAGTAAGACGTTGTAATCTTTTTCATCAATCGAAATGTGAAAGTGGATAAGGTGACAAGAATGGATGGGGTCATAAGTGTCAGCACACAAAACCGCTAAATTGGTCTTATTCATAAATCAGGCAAGAGTTTTGATTCCCCCAATAGTTATAGATCTTTATGTTTCGTAAACACCCTGGCGAAATTGTACGAACACCTAATTAGAAGTCGCCTTGAAAATGAATTGGCCAATAGGACTGGCCTATCCGAAAACCAATTAGGTTTCAGGAAAGACCGATCAACGCTCCATGCAGCCCGAAAGGTAATCGATATAACAAAGGAAACTAAGTTTAGAGGTGTGGGAGAAAGATGGTGTGCCCTGGTGACAGTGGATGTCAAAACCGCTTTTACCGCCGGTATCGCAATTTACGTGTAATTTTCAGGAAAGACCGTTTTTAAAAAACATTTATTACTATTTAAAATGAATTTATTCGATCAATTCCAAAATTACAATTTTCTCAAGTTCTACGAATATACGTTAACACGACGAAGTTACATCTTAGACTGACGACTAATTAGAAATGGCGGTATTTATATGTGCATTCTAATCTAAACATACGACGTCATTAATTACTAGAAAGTGTGTATAGTTTCTAAATAATGGATATATAATTCCTCCCTCCTCAAGTTTCAGAAAACAAGGGTTCATCACTTTTTTCTGAATCTTTTACAATATGGAGTTCAATATCTTTAGTAACAATTTTCTTTGGATTATACTTATAATATAAAAATAATAAAGTGAACAATATTATTATTATAATTAAGATTATTGTTATAAATGTCCAAACATGATTCGGTTGAGATATTATTTTTAAATTTTCCAATTTATGATTTTTTATTTGGTCAACTAAGTGTTGAGCTTGCTTTATAGCCAGGTGATCTACTTCTTTTAAAATAAGTGTTTTCTTAGAAGTAGAATTTAGGTTAAACTTGAGTACAGGTAATTTTAACTGAAAATCAACAATTTCATTTACATCTCTTTTAAATGAGAAATTATTAATTTCTGTTTTACATTCATCGAGAGATATCAAAGAAGGGGAGTTTATCAACTCTTGTTTGGTTGAAAACTGACACTGACTTTTCAATAAAATAGGTTTTTCAGGAATAACCAGTACAGTATTGTCTTGTATTTTCCTAATAGTACTAGAGGTGTATGTAATTTCTAGAGTGGGGCACTCACTTCTGGCTTTTGTTAGAGTGTTGTACAAGCAAGGTTCATCTTTGGTCAAATCGTCTAGTTTGCAAAGATGACTGTTCTCGATCCGTGGACACTCGTATGGGCTATTGTAGAAGTCTTCTCTTGTAAGTAATATATAAGGGTGTTGGATACTAATAGTATGGTTAAGGATAGGAATAGGATATATTTTATACAGTATATAAAGGGTTGGATATACCATTGGTGTATGTATTGAAAATATTATTAAGTCATTTTGTATTAACACTTGGGTTGACATTATCTCATAGTAATTAACTAAGTTATTAAATTTTATAATTCTTTCGTTAGGAATGTGTTCAATGATTTCTTTTAAATCGGACGGCTTTAATATGGAATGATGCATAACACCAACTTTCGCGAAACTAATTGCGATTTCTAAATTCTGTAAAAGCTCATTAACTCTTTGTATTTGCAAATTAGTGTTGTCGATTATCACAGATATATAGAAAGTGTTTGCGAAGCCTGCTTCCTGGTTTTCTAACGAGTCTAAACGATTTTTAATTTGTTTTTGGTTATTTTCTAACGTCTTGATTTGAGTTGTGAAAGTATTCGTAATAGCTTTTAGTACGTCTTTATTTTGTTTTAAATCGTCGCTAAGGGTTTTTTGATTGTTATTAAGAATGTGTATGTAATTATCGTATTTTAATTCGTCATCGGCATCTAAAGTTCCAAATAACCATTTTTGTGCATTCCCTACAATATTAATAAGACCACGTTTTTGTCTCTTTTCTTTAAATAAAGAGATGCTTCGATTTAATTGGTCATACAAATATAAGCTTTGATTTACTTTACTTTGAATCATGAATGATAACGCGTCATGTTTAAGGTCTTGTGAAATGGCCTTTTGAATTTGTATTAAGGATTTTTCTATGCTTTGTAAACATGATCTAATTATTGAAATGTTTACATGATAAAAGGCAGTATGTTGGTCATTAATTAAGTAACTATTTCCTAAAGAAAATGGGTAATAAAGGGTTCGAAGTTCCTCTATTTCATAACTAATGCTTTTCATTGTGGCTTGGGCAAGCAGAAATCCATATCTTGAGCATCGTCTGAAACAATGAAATCATTTTTTTTTATTTTCTTTGTTTCTTAGAGGACGTCTCTTACGAATAGTTTAGGAGTTTTATTGTCAAAATTTTCTCTTTTTATGATGAGTTACGAGGGTTTTTAAGTTTTTCTTATGGCGACATTCGTTTTTGTCTACTGGTGTTTTTACGTAAGCAGAAGCTTAGACGTGTTGATTTCTGGAGGGTCATCTAAATTTTCATTTCGTTTTCTAAAGTTTTTCTTTTGAGAATCTTTTAGTTTGTCTAAATTTGTTTGTTGATAAAGTCTATGTTTTTGCGGTGTTCAGTCATGAATTGTGTTTGTAATTCTTCTTTGAAAGTTCGATTTTGATCCTAATTTTCCCTTAATTATTTTGAAGGCGTATATTTCGATTTGTTGAATGTACCAGGGGATTTAATTTATATGAAGAGGATTTATGACGACGTTAATTTTTCTACAGGTTCTTTGGTTTCTCAGTACCGAAAGTAGCGTTTCTCTGATTGTCGAATAGAAACGTTCTATCGGACTATTGGAATTTGGATTGTGGGGAGTAATAAAATGCAATTGGATATGATGCAATTTACAAAGGTCTTGTATCAATGCATTTTTAAAAGATGAGTGATTGTCTGTTGTTATTTTTCCTGGGATACCGTAGTGTTTAATATAGTCAATTAGTCTACCGGCTATCTCGGGGCTTGTTTCTGAAGAGATGTGATAAGCTTGTGCTAATTTCGAAAAGCTGTCAATTATTGTTAAAAATTTATGTTTGTCAAATTGGTAAACGTCAATATACAAGTGGTCAAAAGGTTCGTTACCAATAGGGGTTGGTTTTAATTTAATTTTATGTGGCTGTCTTTCATATTTGGATTTTTGACAAATCTCACATGTGTTAACGTATTGTTGTACGTCCTTTTCCATATTCGGCCAATAACAAGTTCTTTTTAGTGACGTAATGTTTTCAGTAATTCCTCGGTGATATAAGTAAATTAATTAATTAAAAATAGTTCTAATCAAAATTTCGTAATGAAACTTTGTAGAATGATAGTATTATATGCGCTTCACGCCCATGTAAAAATCTTTGCGTTATCACCTTTAATTCTATCAAAAATAAAACTATTTAATTTTTTCAAAATCAAAAAACTAAATATTTTCTAAAACTTTTTACGTGCCCAGAGAGGCCTTATCAAAGCGCACATTTCAGTGAAAGAATGGTTAAAATCCGTCAAAGGACTAATGAGAAAATTAACTTTAAAGGAAAAAATTCAAAAATTAGAGTTCGTTAAATTTTAATTTTTCAATTTGAATCTTAAATAAAATTTTTTCTAAACCAGATAGACAAGTGCCGTAAGGACTAGTGGAAAAGAGACACCTGAGGGCCACCTTGTACCCAAATTTCAAAAGGATATATTAAGAATTGACAAAATTATGAACAAAAGAAGATAGGCGTTGCAGATGCCACTCCTGAAAAAGGACGCTACGTCCGTAGCGCCTAAACGCGACATCAGGACGTAAAAAA